>VONZ01000094.1:1327500-1625477 GCA_012976165.1 Labeo catla
CTTTCTGAGTTGTAAAAAGATCTACAGGGCTCTTAAACCCACCTGTGGTGATGAAAATAATACTCATTTATTAATAATTAATATATTGGATATAATCTTAACAAATATCAAAAGGAATATCAGTTTTTCCATACTGTGATGCCTCAATTCACTTGTAGCATTTAAAATACCTCTTTTTAGTTTTTAGAATTTCACATTTAATTTATTTATACAAAATTGTGTCAGATTTTAATATTGACTGTTTAATAGTTATTGGACATAACGGTAAAGGAGAACTTCACTTCCAGGACAAAATTTTTTACAGATAATTTACTCACCCCCTTGTCATCCAAGAAGTTCGTGTCTTTCTTTCTTCAGTCGTAAAGAAATTATATTTCTTGAGGAAAACATTCCAGGAGAAAACGAGAGGGGAGTTTTTCGACCAACCCTAACCGTAATGCATACGCGTGACAGAGAATAGACAAGACGAGCGTTTGAGGTTAAAAAGTATATACATTGTACTTGTTTTTTGGAAAATAACACATCGTTTTGCTAGGTAAGACCCTTCTTCCTCGGCTTGGATCATTTAGAGCCGTTTGAAGCTGCAGTAAAACTATTTTGCAAGTTTAAACTCGCGGGCACCATAGAAGTCCACTGTGGAAAAAAAAAAATCCTTCCTCAAGAAACATAATTTCTTTACGACTTAAGAAAGATAGACACAAACATTTTGGATGACAAAATGGATGGACACATCTTGGATGGTGAGTAAATTATCTTTAAATTTTGTTCTGAAAGTGAACTTCTTTTTAAAACCTAACCTCCTCTGTTCTGTAATATAGAACATGAAGGACAAAAAAGAATTTAATTTACCGATAATAAGAATCACTCCGCTTGCCGAAGTTGCCGTATTTATCACAGCAAGTGTCATGGCGGACATCCAAATCCACTATAATTTAAAACATATTTGTCATGGAATGTAGTTTTAAGAGATTTTTAGGTGAGAGTGTACTAGTTTGGACGTCAAATATGTGGTTTGTTAATAAAGATAATGACTATTTGAAAATTTGCTTGGACTTTTTCAGCGTTAATGAATCCACAGAGAGCGCCTCAACTCGGCCAGATCTTCTGGAATTTACCGCTGTCTATAGTGGTTAAACACGAGATGTAATTTCTTTTGGGTAAATCTAACGGGCAGTCTTTGGTCTCATTAATCTATTATTTGTTCCAGAGCAAATAGTTTTGGAACAATATTTGGAGCAAAATATCATCAAGCTTATGTAAATTTAATGCTGTATATCAGAGAACTGCCTGTGTACTTTTGACAGAATTGCCTAGCAACTTTTATGATGGTTGTTGTTGTTTAATATTATTCAGTAAATTATAGTTTATATAAATAGTAGTAGTATTAGAAAACAATGTGTGTATGTGTTCGTGATAGTGATTTTATTTACATTGTTCCAACATCAGATGTCTACAAGTAACTGTTTTAGGAGTCAGGAGTAAAGACTTTTAAATTGAAAAATACTACAGCAGTTTTAAACAAAGAAGTTATTATTTAAAAAAAAAATAAAAAAAATAAAAAAAAATAAATAAATAACAGCTTGTACACAGCCAACAAATGCACGGAACAGCGCTGTTATCAGGAATCGCCATTAACAAATGAAAGGATATTATAGCCTATCGGACATTAAAACTAATGTTTTATTGTGAATATGAGAATCTGAAGAATGAATGCTGGATCAGATGCAGGTAATCACGATCGCTCAGTCAATCTCTCTCTTATAATACTCTACTATACATAATACACTGCTTTTAATACAGTAAGCTTTTAATGATGTTCCTTTCTTACTAGTTCTAAAGTGAAGTTTATGAATCAGTAAGGCAGGCTTTAGATTTGAATGCGTGGCGGAAGAAAATAGTGTAGTACACTTGGCCAGGATAATCGTGTAGTGAAAAATCTGACATTGTGGCAGCCCTTGTTAGAATAAGCCTTACTATATTTTTATGCAGCATAAAATGTGTGATGCTCTGAGAAGGCTAACTTTTGTTTGAATTGCAGCTGAATTCAGTAAAACATTCCTGAACGTGAACCTGAATGTCAGAATAGATCCAAAACTAACCCATGAAACATTTGTCCTGGCTTTCTTCCACAGTGCCTTTTCCCAAAGCATAATAAGACCTACAGGGCTCTTAAACCCACCTGTGATGAATCAAACAGACCCACACCTGAGTGCTGAGGTAATGTCAGACTGTTGAAACCATCAAAATATCCGAAGAAGAGACACAGACAGGATATGCACTCATTTCCTGACCACTCACCATCTTGCAGAGGTCTGAAGATCAGCAGTCATCAGTCATAACTACTCTTTCAGCATAACTCTTTTACTATATAGTTTTGGAAATGCGATAAACAGTTTGAAGTTATGGCATACGCATATTCCCACTGTATTTAAGCGCAGTGTGAGGTGTCTCAGTATAGGCAGATGAGAACATTTATCTGCTTTTCCTGTGTGAGCACTTTAACTCCCTTTAGCATGAGGGCCAGGAAAAGAGAATGGAGGAAACATTAGCAAATCAAAGAGTGCTAGCCTTTAACCCCTCTCCATCCTTCTGATCAAAGTTAGCCTTGAACTCCGACCTTTGTGTAAAAAAGAGGAAAAAAAAGTTACATGTGAAACGCAAGAACAAAGCACTCGGTCATTTTGGAAAGGCCAGATATTCCCTAGGTACTTTTTCTCACGGAACCAGAATATAAATTATGTTGTCTTCGCAAGTCCCCTCCAGTGTGAGTCTCTCCTCCATTCATTTTGGTTTGTGTGACTCAGTGTGTGTATGAAGGCCTTCAACGGAACAGCCAGGTTAAGGTCAAGAGTCGCAAGAAAGTATTTTTTTCTCTCTTCCTACCTAAATCTTGATAAGGTTTCTGTTGTTATTTACTTTTATTTAAAAGTAGGCTTATCACAATTTAATTCTGACACTACAAAAAGATAGTTTAAGACAAATTCTGTTACTTTTTACTCAGAATGACTGGATTAACTTGAAAGTCACCCATGACTGAGTCTGTCATTCTCTCGAATTCTGCCTAACATCTCTTTTGGTTTCACTGAAGAACATTGTATGGGGTTGGAATGACATGAGCCAGTACATAAAGTTTTTAGATGACTATATTACTACTGTATTTCCAAATGTGTTTCTATGTGTGGCCATAAGATGGCAATGTTGGGCTGTCAACGATTAACCACAAGCCTCCTGTGCCCGATTCTCTGAGGAGTCCGAAACACTTCATGAGATTTCTTTTCTTTTCCACAAATCATACTCTCTTGGTCGTTATAGTATGTACAAAATACGCACACATTTTAGCAGTTGTCATAATCGCCACCAGTTGAAATTTTATTTCTCAATTTCTCTACAACGTCAAACTGACATTGAGCACAAAGCCAAACGTAATAGGCTACTGGTTATTCTGGTGCATTAATAAACATAATTATCATCGAGGTGCTTTCTCGCAGCCTGACCCAAAAAATATGTTTTATTATTATTTTTTTTTTATGTTGTACGGATTTTGCATTCTATCAAAACTACCTACAGTGTTATAAGACTATAGACTAAAGATATATACCTAAATGTAAATTTTGACATGCGGCCTTATCGTTTGAAACTGGCAAAAGTACTAACTGAATTTTCTCAAGTGACAAGAACTTTGTTTTACATTATGATTCATCTTATGGTTATTTAATTCAATTATATGGTTAGTACTCATCAACGACAGCGTGATTTATGTGGACATCTGTTTTACAAATCAAATCGAATTTGTCCCTGTCAGCAATAGGATTAGTTATATTGTATAAGGGTTAATTTGAGTATTTATATATATATATATATATATATATATATATATATATATATATAAGATTATCATACGTGCACTTTTTTAAAAGATTGCAAATTGATTTTTTTTCCCATGCACACATACACACATGCACATGAAGCTATATACCCTATATTTAAGTGATGCACAATCGCGTTTTAATATAGGTTAAATAACAGGTCTGTTTCTTATTTGGACGCATAAAAAAATATACCGTTTCCACTGAGACTCCTTGTGTAGTTTCTACCACTTTAAACTGCTGTGTGGGAATATAAATATACAGGGACCCAGGGGGGAGCAGAATTCCCCTCTGCCTGACCAGCACTGGATTGGACGGGACTCTCTTATATTTCCTCCGTCCGCTTTGGAGGATTTAAATTAGGTCTACAATATCCATTTCCCCTGCATGCATATGCTCATTTTTGCACATTTCTAAAATATAATAAAGCTTTATAGTTGCATTCTAAATCTGAAACAAAACTGCATTTGTGTTAAAAATGAAAAACACAAAGTGCTGCTGTGTAAAATGCTTTTGCGCTCCCAGCATTTATTGTTATCGTTTTATATCGAATCTGACAAAGCAGCTGTTACACTGTTTGGGTCAGAACTATCCAGTTTTGTTTAATGCGTCGTTTATATAGGCTACTGTCAGAACTGGTGTTTTATGGATTATAATATGTGTACATGGGTTCTTTATCAGCAATGGCGTTTTTAAATACAAAACGTATTAAATAATTGTCATATTAGTAATACATTTATGATTTGTTTTTAATTGATAATCTGTTGAAAATCTAAAGCGACAAAGTTCACATTTAGTGCAATGCACTAACGACCTTTTACTAAAAAAATTTACAGACTAATTGTGACACTAATCCTCACATTAGTTGTCAAACACATCACATGGGTTAATGTCTCTCGTACCATGCGTTTAATAAAACTCATCATTTCGATGACAGGTGATCTCTGTTTACTTAATCACGGTCTTAATTAAATTTATTCGACAAACGTGTTTTAAATATGGAATAATATCCTAATGTGACCAAGGCTGCTTGGAATTGTTTCACTAACCAACAAAGTTGGTTATTACAAAAGTTAGCAGGAGTCCATTTTTTACCTGCTGGATGTAAACAGACGCTTACGAACATAATGTTCGTCTAGCAGGTAACCATAGCAACAGTGGGCTGCTTGAGCACTTTTTTTGTGTCAGGATCATTATCGATATTTCAACAAATAAATACTGTCATTATTTATCAGTTTATTATATTTACATATTTCAAGAAAATACTGTTGCGTTTTGTTTAAAAATCTCCAGGTTGATATTTGCTTAACTGTGCCAGGGGCGCCAAAAGACAACTTGAACAGCTCGACGAACAGAAATTTTCTTGACAAATCTCTTTCTAAAATCCAACCCTTGAAAGTTATTAAATAATCCTCGTACTAACTCATCCCTAGCCCAGTATTTAAACAAACTTACTGTGCTTTTTCTAAAATAACTTTCCAATGTTAAAAAAATAACTCCGCGTTCATGCGAACCGCATCAATTTGGCTTCAACTGCGCACTCCGGTGACATTTAACTCGCGCATAACTTCTTTCTGGTTTTCTCTCTAAACACGCCGCTCGCTAAGTGGGCAGGGCGGGCTGTGATATCTAATTAGGCGACGGGCTTCGTGGTTGGGTGGACAGCTAATGGTAGTTCGGCTTTACTTATGTTTGGGGGGCGGCCCTGCGTGCGCCGTCACTCCCTCCTCCTCTTCCTCCTCCCTTTGGGGTTAGTTTGCTTGTGTTTAGTTCCCAGAGACAGTCAAATCGGATTCCTTTGGGAAAGGACACAAATCACTCCCGTTTGAACAAGGGGAACAGCGAGGGAGCTGTCTCCACAAGGGTCCACCTCTCCTGGTTGATTTCATATTGCTCATTCATGTGATTTGATCAGAGAATACTCTTTGTGGAGAAAGACAGGAAAGGAAAAGGAGGAGAAAATAAAGAAAAAAATAGTCTCTGGATGATGACATTTGATCTAACCCTCAGCGAAGCCCGCTCTTGATCCTATTGTTTCTTAAAGTGACATTAGACTTTTTTTTTGCGCACGGTAGACCAAAGGGACCTCCAGTGTAATCTTGTAGTTTTTGTTTGTTTGTTTATTGTTGCACGGTGTTCACTAAACCTGGATGTTGACATCTCGCGTTTCTTTTGGCACGTCGCTCTATTTTCTGTTTCAGAGAGGAAGCGCTAATAGAGACAAACGCGGTGACACCTGCTCACCCGTACACTTCTCCTTGTCTTTTTTTAACGGAGCGATCAAAAGAAGCAAGCACCGACTGAGACGGTGACAGGAGTCTGTTTTCATGTTCGGGATTCAAGACAGCATTCAAAGGAGCGGGAGTAGTATGAAAGAGGAGCCCATCGGTGCCGGGATGAACGCTGTCCGGACATGGATGCAGGGTGCCGGAGTGTTGGATGCGAACACAGCCGCTCAGAGGTAAGCCGGCGGCGGTCTTCAGCGCCACGGGAACAACTAGACGGAATATTGTGCGCTTATCATCCTGGGACGACACAAAACGCTCATGTAGATCATTCTAATCAGTGCGCGATATCGGCTTATTAATAACCAGGTGACAAAGAGATTGATTTATTGCTGCGATAAGTTCGTAGCATCCTCCTCGGCGCGCTCTTAGCACCAGCAGACAGAATGCTTGAGTTGCAAGTCACATTAAAACTGTTTTTTAATTATTTCTAGCATTATTATTTCTAACGTTAAAATAGCCATAAACGTTTGCTTAGAAGCGACTTTGCAATCACTAGTTTTGCATTGATTCTGTAGCTTTAAATTTTTAAATTTAAAAGACAATCCAGACCAGTAGTTTGCCATAAGCAGCTAAACAGAGTTATTAGATTCAGATATATTTATATTAATTATTTTTTAATTAACAACAACTAATTCTGTTGTTATACAATGCTTTTTAAGAAAATAAAAATAATTAAAACGTTTACAGTCTCAATGACTGTTTTAAAAGATTAGCCAATCATTATCAGGCTACTTTTAAATATATTTTTAAAAACTATTAATCTGTCAAAGTACATTTCTGCAAACTTTTGCAATGCAATTTAAAAAAAAACAAAAAAAAAAAAACATTTCAGCTCTTTAGGAAATTTTAGTTAAGTAATCACAAAAGTATTGTTATTATTATTATTATTATTTTAATATACACATGAATATTTCATCCTCTTTCTGTCTGTCTTGTATGTGTTCATAGTGGAGTGGGTCTTGCTCGAGCACACTTTGAGAAGCAGCCTCCTTCAAATCTTCGCAAATCCAACTTCTTCCACTTCGTTTTAGCGCTATACGACAGACAAGGACAACCCGTGGAAATTGAACGAACCTCTTTTGTTGGATTTGTTGAGAAAGAAAAGGCAAGTGAAACGTTCTTTTGTGTATTGGTTTTGCAAATTTGAATGAAAATCGCTTGTGATAATTATTATAGGCTAATAGATAAAATGTCATTGATATTAGCCTAAAGCTGAAAGCTTATTTGCCTATACTCAATAAATCACAGTCGTACATTAAATTACTGTTCAGTCATGAATCTCCTAAACCTGTATTTAATAATTATGTTTGATTTTTTTCATTTTTACATATTCATCACTTATAATTTAAGAGAGCCTCATGTTTTATATTTTTCCCTTTAGTAGTTCATGCATTTAAACATCTGTATTTTGCAGAAATGCTACAGTGATAACCTAAGGTCATAAAGTTAATGTTCTAGTACCATATACTGCTTTAATAAAAATACTATATGCAAATAAAATTGTTTGTAAGCATTTGCGAATTAATCTCAGTGAGGGAAGTGTCTGCTGATTTTATTAAAAATATGGCTATTAATGCTTACTGAATATTTACTTTTGTGCACATCTATACCCGGGCGTATTATTATTGAATTGTGAAATCACACTGTATACACAAAACGTTTTTTTTTTAAAGACAGGTATTTTAGCCACTCAGTGAAACGACTCTGTTTTGTACCCATTTTGTTTCGGTTGAGTTAATGTGCGTTTGCAGTGTTTTTTTGGCGGCCTCCTGGTCCGCGAGGGAATAGCCGGTTTGACTCACGGGGCTCGTCAGAAATAGTCACACAGTTTTTTCTTGCTAACCATCGAATTTATTTTTGCAGGAATCTACCGGAGAAAAGACCAACAATGGGATCCATTACAGATTGCAGCTTCTTTACAGCAACGGTAAGAAGGAATGCATCATCTAAGACTTACTGAACTTTGCATAAACACATCAGGGATTTGCTTCAGCGCGACAATCTGAATAAAATAAAAAGACAGCAAAGGAGGGGTGACAAAGAAATAAATAATTAATTGCGTAATTAGTTCAAACTGATTAAAATGAATATAATGTCCTGAAATAATAAAAATAATAACTGTTATAACAATTCGTATAATTGTTCTAACAGAAGAGATTAAAATGCGCAGCAAAGTCGTAACGTTTTTACTATAAACATTAATGAAACACAAAACGATCCCCATTAGTGCACTTTTCCGGTTGCGCTTTTTCTAGAAATGTGCACTTCATTTTTGATGGAAGCTAATGGCCTGGCCATAATGAAAGTACACTCTTTTCTGTCTGCTAATGTGGTAAATGACAACCAGGCGTTTGAAAATTTGTTGCGCCCGCCTTCCTGAGCGTATATATTTAGTTTGTTGAAAATCATGGTGTTTTTTTTATGATGTCTGTAAGTTGCATATTTTTTTTTCATATGCTTTTTCTTTCTAAAAGCTATTTTTATTTTAGTATGTATGTGAGTCAATATAAGTTTGAGTTTCATCCAAAGCCAATTTTTTCTTAAGCCTTTAACACTGCCTGCAGTCTATGTTGGGTTGGGTTGTCTAGACATTTAAAGCATCTATACTGTATTAAAGCCATGCCATTGTGAATGGTAAATATATACCTGGCGGATTCATTTCTGATCCACGTTTGTGCATATGACCTGCATTGCATTGTGAGTTAAAGAGGACTTATTTTCTCTCCTCTACAGGCATCAGAACAGAACAGGACTTTTATGTACGCCTGATTGACTCCATGACCAAACAGGTAAGACGTTTTTTGAAAATCCCCATGGTTCGCCGGTGAGAGCCTGTGCGTGATTTGCAACGAGAGTGAATGTGTGTGCCGTGCACCCTGGTGAGTTTGGGGTTACACGCTCTAGCATGCCTCAGGGGCACGAGGATCGGTTAGTGTCTAAATATGACATACTCTCTCTGGGACATCATTTAAGATGACTGAGCGTATGCATGTATTTATGTGCATACGTGTGACAGTGAGATTGATAGCTGAAGAGAGAAAGAAAGAAAGAGACTTTCAGTTGTATTCATTGTCTGTCACAGGGGATTATCCAGCGATGCCTTTCAATGTTTAAACAGCATACTTTGAGTGTGTGTGTGTATGCGCGTGACTACTGCAAAGATCTATCTGTACATATTCAAATATGTTGTGGGAACAGATGCTTGTTGTGAACACGCATGTGCAGGTTGTGAGCTTTAACCCTAGAGAAAAACTTATATGAGAAAACACAGGGCAGCAAGAGTGACCTCACAATCTCATATGAGGCGCTCTTCCTTTCCCCCCCAAACAGAAACAGCCTCCCTCTCTCTCATTCTCTCTTTCCCACTCATCCACTCGTTTCCTCTCTCATGATCTCTGACTATAAATGTTGTTTTGAAGACACTTTAGGGAAGTGTATTCAACAATGCGAATAGTCAAGTCAAGTGTGACAGTAAATTTTATTTCAAAATTGGCTTCAGAATTCTAAAATATTTAGTAGAAGCTATTTTGATTAACAACTAAAATAATTGTATTTCTCATGCTGTTTTTATAATAGTCATTTTGTATGACAAGTAATATGTGTGTTTGTGAGTGTGACCCCAGGCAGGATGAAGTGTGTATGGATATGAGGTAATTAGCAGGCGCTGTGACAGACAGCCGGCTAACGCTCTGAACACTTAGTACATCATGTGATTTAAACATGCCAGCACGTTTACCCTATTGTTCCACCTTGTTGCTACTGATTTGCTTCATTATGTGTGTGTGTGTGTGTGTGTGTGTGGAGAATGAGAGAAATACTAAAACTCATCTGAGAGTATAATTAAGTATAAAACATTTAGTCTTTCACAGAATGCTTTCTTAAATGTATAATAGCTTATATATATATATATATATATTTAAAATAACAAAAAATTATGTAAATTAATATAATTAATTATTGCACATTTCAATATTACAATTTTATTTTACTATTAATTAATGTATTACAAAAAAGCAAAAACTTACATACTTTTTTGTCATGACCCAAAGCGTTCATTTCTATTCAGAAATTCCTACTACAGAATCCCTGGATGTTACATTTGGCTCAAACTGTTTCGGAGCTCCCCTTTGTGATTTGTTTGTGGTTTATAATTTCCTTTGCATGAATGTTTATGTGCGAGAAGCTAGGTGCTGTTACTGATGCTAGTTCTTGCCCTCGCTCTGCTCGGCGGTTTGGCCGGCGTGTAGCGGGACAGATTTATGTGTGTGGGTGAAAGGCAGGAGCGTTGTGCTGAGGGAGAGAGACTGTTCTCTGACACCCCTGAGGTAAATACAGTGGCCAGGGGGGACTGGCCTCGGCTCAGCCTTTCACTGAGTGTCTCAATAAAAAGCCATTTATCTCCCCAGGGTTGTCTCCCACGTGCACATATATTACCGACTGATTTACTGGCTATTTCTGTGGCAAACGGCCCTGCCATACCTGTTAATGATGTGGTGCCACTGAGTAAGCGAGAAAGAGAGAAAGAGTGTGTGTGAAAGAGAGTTCGACAGCCAAGTCAACATGCTTGCAAGTATCAGATAGTAAAGCAAAGTACTTTGAAACAAACTTGGGGTTTGCATAAAAATTTGCAAAATTTGTATCTTAAGGGGTACAACAGCTTGTCAGCTTGGCAGTACCGTTAAAGAAACAACTATATGTGACCCTGGACCACAAAATTAGTCATAAGGGTCAGTTTTTTAAAATTGAGATTTACACATCTGAAAGCTGAATAAATACATTTTCCATTCACGTGTAGTTTTTGGCCGAGATACAGCTATTTGAAAATCTGCAATCTGAGAAATAAAAATATTGAAAAAAACGCCTTTAAAGTTGTCTAAATTAAGTTTTTAGCAATGCATCTTACTAATCCAAAATTACGTTTTGATATATTCATGGTAGGAAATTTACAAAATATTTTCATGGAACATGATCTTTACTTAATATCCTAATGATTTTTGACATAAAAGAAAAATAATTTTGACCCATACAATGTGTTTTTGGATATTGCTACAAATATACCCATGCTGCTTATGACTGGTTTTGTGGTCCAGGGTCACATATTGTCACGTTGAGGTACAAAGTTGACTTTTTAAGCACCTAAAGGTTCTGACAGCGATTTTATCATGGTATAATGTCCAAAAAACATGGTAAATACAACAAAAAGGTTTTTTAACAACAAAAAAGACTGTTTCACTACATTTCCCAGAATCCCTTTCTCAAATGTTCCCATATTTGCATACAATTGCTTTTTGAACGGGCAAGGTATACTGTTGTTCAACAAAGTTTTGAGTACAAACTTCAGTCATTTCAGTAGGAATCAATGTAATCAGGATTTAACACATGGTTTTACTGCACTGACCAACAGAAAGTTGCTTTGTATGAAAGTGACATCAATAAACAAACTGGCCTTATGTCTGGCTCCTCTTTAGACTTTTCTGCTCTCGTTGTCGTTTGACTGTGCTGTTTTTCTTTTCATCCATGTCAGCGTGAAACACAGCTTAGGTTATGACAGAGTGTTAGCTGGTCTTTAAATGCCTTTCTGAAAACCCGGTCCAAAACCACTCTGCGGTGAGCAGTCAGCCTACATATGCCTAGAGATTTTTTGTAAATTTCCTACCGTAAGTATATCAAAACTTTATTTTTGATTAGTAATATATATTGCTAAGAACTTCATTTGGACAACTTTAAAGGCGATTTTCTCAATATTTAGATTTTTTTGCACTCTCAGATTCTAGAGTTTCAAATAATTGTATCTTGGCCAAATATTTTCCTAACAAACCATATGTCAATGGAAAGCTTATTTATTCAGCTTTATTCAGTTTTTCTCAATTTCAAAAACTGACCCTTATGACTGGTTTTGTGGTCCAAGGTCACATATCACTCTACAGTGGATTTACATTTACTTTTACAGTCCTAAAAATACTACATTTCCCAGAATCTCTTTCTCAAATGTTCCCATATTTGCATACAATACATTTTTTAAAGGGCAAGGTATACTGTTGTTCTACAAAGCTTTGATTGTGAACTTCAGTCGTTTCAATCGAAATCCACATAATCAGGATATTGACCAACGGAAGGTTGCTTTGTATGCAATTGACATCAATTGTTGCTGCATTTTGTTAATGTGAGCTGTTTGTGTTAAGAAAACTGGCCTTATGTCTGGCTCCTCTTTAGACTTTTCTGCTCTCGCTGTCATTTGACTGTGCCGTTGTTTTTTCTCGTCCATGTTAGTGTGAAACACAGCTTAGGTTATGACAGTGTTAGCTGGTCTTTAAATGCCTTTCAGAAAACTCGGTCCAAAACCACTCTGCGTTAAGCATATGCCTACAGATTTTTTTGTAAATTTCCTACCGTAAATATATAAAAAACTTTATTTTTAATTAGTAATATGCATTGCTAAGAACTTCATTTGGACAACTTTAAAGGCGATTTTCTCAATATGTTGATTTTTTTCTGCACCTTCAGATTCCAGATTTTTCAAATAATTGTATCTCGGCCAAATATTTTCTTAACAAACCATATATCAATGGAAAGCCTATTTATTCAGCTTTCAGATGATATATAAATCTCAATTTCAAAAAACTGACCCTTATGACTGGTTCTGTGGTCCAAGGTCACATATCACTCCATAGTGGATTTACATTTACTTTTTACATTCCTAACTACATTTCCCACAATCCCTTTCTCAAACCTTCCCACATTTGTGTACAATACCTTTTTTTAAAGGTCAAGGTATACTGTTGTTCTACGAAATTTTGAGTGCGAACTCAAATCGAATTTCAATCGAAATCCACGTAATCAGGATATTGACGAACAGAAAGTTGCTTTGTATTTTACTGCATTTTGTTAATGTGAGCTGTTTGTGTTAAGAAAACTGGCCTTATGTCTGGCTCCTCTTTAGACGTTTCTGCTCTCGTTGTTGTTTGGCTGTGCTGTTTTTTTTTTTCTCGTCCATGTCAGTGTGAAACACAGCTTAGGTTATGACAGAGTGTTAGCTGGTCTTTAAATGCCTTTCGGAAAACCGGTCCAAAACCACTCTGCGGTGAGCAGTCAGCCTACATATGCTGAGGAGTGCTCGCGATGTGTTTAAGATTTCCCATTAAAGCCCCATAACTCTGTACAGAGAGGCTACAGAGCGCCTCTCCACTCAGCATGTGCTGGCTTTGGCAGTGTCAGGCGGGAGGGCTGATGAGCAGGTTTATAGAGCTGTTCAACACACACTTCTCTTTAGCACTTAGCAAGGCGGTAAAGTCCAGTCGGCTGACCACACAGTCAGCTTCTGTACATACGCGCAGCTATTAGAGACAATCAAACAACTTTGCCTCCAAATCAACTAAGCGGTTCGTATTCAAACTGACATATTCAGGGGCCGTCTCCCAATAAACCCATATATGCCTGTGGGAGCGGTTGGAGCGGGTGAGGAGAGATGGAGTGGGTGTCAAGCTGACAGGCCGTATCTGTGATCAACGCATGAGCTCGTGACAGATCTGATGAAGACAACGCAGTAAAAGACTCTCTCTCTCGCTCTTTATCCTTCCATCCAACTGTTTCCCTCAACAGCTGAAGCGCAGAACAAAAGCGAATGGCATACGCGGGCTTAATGCGCACACACACTGCGCTGACACACTAGCGTGATGGTAACAAAGAGGGAAATGTGTTTTCATGTATTTACAGTGCATTGTTTACATGCCTCAGATGCGGCTGTCAGTTCAAGGCAGCACTGGCGGCTCTCAGATGAGATTTGAGGAGCAGTTTGTGCAATATAAAATATGCATTAAAAGCAGCATCAGGGCCTAATGAAAGCTTCACACACACCTCGGCGCACCGTGCCATGCATGTTTCATGCGCTCCGTGGCCCTCCTTAAGGAGAGCTTTGTTCAGGAAAGTGCTGGGCTGGAACCGCTTGGTAACTCCAAGCTGTAGCTCGCCTGTTGCTGCGTGTGTGTTTTCTAGAGTTAAGCTTCGGGCAGATTCCTAAATAAATTTGCACGGGAGCGAGGGAGCTGTCGGTCGCTCTTTCTGCTTGTGTACGTATTTTTTCTGTTAATTACGGAATGGGGTGTGTTTACATGCCAGAAACACTTCCCCAAAGTGTACGACATGCAACAAAGTGACACAAATCTCCTATATTAGATATTTCCTGTAATCAGTAGCTGTTTGGCGACTCTGATGATGTCAGATAGGACGTGAATGGCCGCTCTGTGCCAGGCCACATAAAGGCTTAATGCTACTCATTTGCAAATATTTACGCACACAAGCTTTGAGGGCCTAAAGATCCCAGTAATTAAGTCTGCTCATCTACATTAAAATTGTGTGTGTATGTTAAGTCTATAGCAAGGAAAATGCATTCAAAGGTAATATAGGCCATAATCTTAAAGACGTTCCTTTAGTGAGGATATTGATATAATAGTCTGCTTTTAGTTTAACCAAAATCTGCACCACAAAGGCAAAACACAGTAACTACACCAAAAATGAAGCAGAAAAGTTCTGAAAGGTTTTTTCAGATTGATTTTTTAATTGATTTGATATTGGTTTCACATTCTCAGATTGTGAGTTTTCACTGAATCTGAGCATAACTGAGCCAAACCCACGTCACAAGAATTATCGTAGTCTAAGACAACGTGTTTTTAATTTTTTCAATGCCAAGGGCCTCTAATATATTATTATTATTATTATTATTATTATTAATATTATTACTATTATTACACAAGCCTATTTTGTACTTTATGAGAAAAAAAATAACATAATGAATTGAACTGAACATATGAAAGATGTTTGCTTTTAAGCATTTAATAAAAATACGTAAAATATATTGTTTAAAGTATGTTATATAATTTTCCTGTACTATTTACTATTAAAATGATGTTAATAAACATCAAGAAAACAATAAATAAATTCACATTCCACTTTATTTGTATTGCACTTTTCACAAGAGATATGACCCTTGAGCACAAAACCAGTCATAAGTAGCACAGGTATATTTTTAGCAATAGCCAACAATACATTCTATAGGTCAAAATGATTGATTTTTCTTTTAAGCCAATAAATATATCAAAACTTTATTTTTTATTAGTAATATGCATTGCTAAGAACGTAATTTGGACAACTTTAAAGGTGATTTTCTCAGTATTTTGATTTTTGTTTTTTGCACCCTCAGATTCCAGATTTTCAAATAGTTGTATCTCATCCAAATATTATCCTAACAAATCATATATCAGTGGAATGCTTATTTATTCAGTTTTCAGATAATATATAAATCTCAGTTTCATAAAAATGTACTATTATGACTGGTTTTGTGGTCGCATTTGACTCCACAGTGGATTTACATTTACTTTTTACAGTCCTAAAAATAGGTTTTGTAATATTTATATTCAGTCTTAATTTAAGAAAAAACTGTAGTTGCTGTATATACGCTTTTCCATGGCAGACGTGACGTCAGAGGCTACAGAAAAACCCACCCGATGGCGTTTTGTGTTGCACTAGCTCGAATCCAGAGGAGGATGCACGACCATTGTTGTGTTTGCCTCTGAGGGGAAATTGACAAACTGTTTTCAGACTTTTTCCAGGCACTTATATACTGTTCTCTGCATGGAGTTATTCCGAGTCTGTTTGCAGGGGCTTTGTGTGATAAATAGCCGGTCTTATATATGAAATGAATGTGTGGTGGTGTAGAGGACGTCTTTGTGTGGCCTGAACTGCTCTCTCTGCCTCCCGCTTCCTCTCAGAAAGCCTGCGGGGTCGAGGCTCTAGGCTCAGACAGTGATGCATGCTAGTGCGCTTTTAGAGGACCTTGACCCTCATTTCCGCAATGTGAAACCTAACAAACAAATGTCCCCGATCACCTATGTCCTCTAGCCACAGCAATGACAGGAAATAAAAAGATCAAATTATGAATAAACTTTTTTCTCTTTTTTCTGGATCTGATGCTTTATGTACAAAACTTGTTTTCAAACAAGTGTTTCGTGTAATTGAAAAAGCATTGTGCACTTGTGGGGGAAACAGTTCCTCATTAGAACCATCAGCTGTTTTTCTGTGTCTTCAGTTGCCATGGGTGGCATGTATATGTGTGTTCAGAGAGAAAGAGAGAGTGATTCATGGCAAACGGGTTTAAGTGTGTGTGTGTGACAGAGAGCAGCCTGTTAATAGGCTGCAGTGTGTGTATGTTTTGAGTAGAGTCACTGATTCATGGCTGTGGGGGACATCTTGTGTGGAATTGGAGGATGGAAACAAAGCTGAGGTTTTTGGATGAAGTGTTAGCTGGACCAGATGGCTCGCTATGCTCCAGTCTGGCAGCCCAACTGTTTGCCGCACACATAAACACACACATGCTAATGCACGAATACATGCGTGAATGCGTACACATGCACAGAGTCTCACAGATGCAGGCTTATGGCGGCTCACGCGCACACATCTTTCCTAGCGGGCTATTTCACACTAGCTGGAGTACGACACTTCTTTAGAGGGACCTGTAATTAAACAGTTTATCTGTTTGTCCTCCTTCCTCTCTTTTTCACTTCACAAATGTCTAGTAATAAGGGTGCTTTGCTGAACAATAATGTTGTGTGTTTCTGTATTATTAGCCAATGTGTGAGCCCCGAATGCCTGTGGAGGGTGGGCACTGTGGCAGGGGTGGTCCGCTATGACATAATAGGACAGTAATCTGCACAGTCCAACAAACACTACACACATAGTTCTTTTGATTCTCTATGTCTGCTTTTAATTAAACCAACGAGCAACAAATGATGGTGCTGAATGTTGCCAAGCGCATACAATGCAGGATTGTGCAAAATTCAGGCCTCTTTTCAAATTCATGGGAATGAATTAGAATTGAATTAGCCACACCTCACAGGAAGTTGAATTGGAATGATGGAAAGAGGCATTTTCTGAATTGGAATTCTATTAAATTACACAGCTAATGCATTCTGGGCATTCTGAGATCTATCTACAGTACTATCTAAATCTGTTTGTCTTGACAGAACTTTTGTAGTCAGTTACACAAACATTCTTACATTCAGTGTGAATTGCAAACACATCCTCATTGTGAATTACAATAAACATCTAGTATGGGTAGTTTGTGTCAAATGTGAGACAAAAGAGATAAAGATAAAATCAGTTGCCAGTAATCAGTTATCAGTAGCTATGTTTCCATCACTCTGTTTTTATGCGCATTTTGAACTATCGCATCAGAGTGATGGAAATGCCACAGTTAGAATTCGCAAAAACGTTTTTACACTCGGTTGAGGTGGTGTTGTTGTTAATGTGTATAATGGGGGATGGAAACGCATTTGCCGTTAAATGGTTAACGGTAACGACAGTAGAATTTACAGTGAATAACCATAAATTGACATTCCCAGAATTCCCTGTGTTACATTTTTTTTTTTTTAATTTGATGTTTTTTTTTGTTGAAATAACTCAGCAGTTTTGTACATTAGGGTTGTATGTTACATCTAATGTTGTTAAATTAATGTTTATTGCATTATTTCAGTTTCATGTGTGTTACCATGATGGTGTTTAGTGTTTGTGTGAATGACACTGTGCACCTTCTATATGTTAATATTTAAAAGCTGTTTGCGATGAGCTTTGGTTAATCATGTGAATTTCTCAACACCACCTGCTTTTGGTGGTTATCAGTGTATTACAAAGGTACAAAACAGATTTCAGTACTTTAATAGGTTGGTGCATTAACATTATATCAGTTAATGTAATTACGGTATTTACCTGTGAATTTAATGAAAACCGTAAAATGTAAAACGTTACTACCGTAATTTTAACGATAAAATTATGGCAACCACAGCTGCGGGTTTTTTACCATAAATTTTACAGATTTTTTTTTTACAGTGTACAAATCAAAGTCATTTGGCTTTGCTCTATGGGATAGTAAAACCCATCTAACCAGTGGACCGATCTTGTTTCACAGCATCTGAAATGTTGTTATGGTCAATCTGAAATGCCTGAGCAAAGTCTGTCGTCAAAATATTTCTGTATAATTGCCTCCCAGAACTGTCATACACGACTGCGTTCCCAGACAGCAGGCATCCGAAAGAAATGATCACATTTATTGTGTTTCGTCTGCTCGCTCTGAGGAACAAGTAATTTATTATATATGAAAATTACTATATTCAGTGGTTTCTCCTGCTTTTCTTAGTAATATATAATGTAAGTTAAATTCACCACTAAAGGGGTTATTGGATGCAAAGTTCACTTTTACATGTTGTTTGAACATTAATGTGTGTTGGCAGTGTATGTACAAATCTACCCTAAAATAACTTTTTCAAATCGAGCCATTCTCAGAGGACACTCCCACGCTAGTTGATTGACATAAGCGTCTTAGCTCATGCTAAGTTAGCAAGTTTCGCGGCTAAATGGACTAAATAAACCAATAAACTAAAGTAAACAATCTCTCAGAGCAGCTCGTCACTCCACAGATAGAAGAGAAGGGCGGGGCGAGCAGAGCTCATTTACATTTAAAGGAACAATCTCTCAAAATGGGATGATTTTTGCAGAGCTCATTTTGACAAGGTAAAAAGGGTGTTGTTTTACACAACCATTGAGAATTTTTAGCCAAAGTATATTACAGACTTTTCATTAAGACCCTAAAGAATCATATCAACTTGTGAAAAATGGGCATCCGATGACCTCTTTAAAAGATTAGTTTACTCCTGAATTAAAATTTCCTGATAATTAAGTCACCCCCAGTGTTATTCAAGTTGTTCATGTCTTTCTTTCTTCAGTCGAAGAATAACGGTCTTGTTTAGCAAAACGCTTTTTTTGTAATAGCTGTTTGACTTTCTTTGCACGTTCACTTTGTAAACACCGGGTTGGTACTTACGTCTACATCATACTTGACCTTTCGAACGTGACTACGTAATGCTTGAAGTCGTGGATGCAGAGCTAGTGCAAGACGAGCATTTGTGGTTAAAAAGTATATAAATTTTTATTTTTTTTTAGAAAATGACTGATCATTTCGCTAGATAAGACCATTATTCCTCAGCTGGGATCGTGTAGAGCCATTTGAAGCTGCACTGAAACTGCAGTTTGGACCTTCATCCCATTGGCTTCCATTGAAATCCGCTATATGGAGAAAAATCGTGGAATGTTTTCCTCAAAAACCTTAATCTCTTTTTGGCTAAAGAATGAAAGACATGAACATCTTTGATGACATGGGGGTGAGTAAATGATCAGGAAATTTTAATTCTGGAGTGAACTAATCCTTTAAAGTAATGGTTCACATAAGCATGAAACCTCTTGTCATCATTACAAACCTGTATGACCTTTTCTTCTGTGATACACAAATTGAGATGTTAGACAGAATGATCACGCTGCTCTTTTTCATATAGATTCAAAAAGTAGCAAAAAGTAGAATCACAGATGTGCACGTTCATACTTTACGTGTCGCTTGACACCAAACGCCATTGGTTCTCACGTAACCGAATGTGATGCACCAAGTTTAAGCTCTAAGAGAGGTGGTTAGGGATCGTTTTCCATTGCAGCAGGTAAGTGGGCATTAAATTGCCCACTTTGAGAGTCGGCCCACCCCACATACGGAGGCTCTGTACAAGCATTCCCACGGTGCACGGGGCAGTTTTGATTGATTGATTAGCTGAAACAAAAAGACATCTATGAAATTCAGAGCCCAATGTGGGACCAAATGAACAGAACATTCTGATTTCAGAAACTAAAACTGACCCATGCTGCATGAGATCTTTCAACGGCAGTCCATTGCCAGATGGAAGACGGGTCGCATTAACCGTCTATGAGTGCTGCAGTGTGTGTGTGGCGTAATGATGTGATGTCATAATGTTTTTGTTTCAGAGAAACGATGCAAACAGACATTTGATTCTTTTCATGATAGGATTTGAACACCCTGAGAGTTAGTCATGGAAATTTGTGCATGCTCAGAGCGTTTACACCACAAGGAGAAAATGTTGTTTGTCAATTTTCTCTAACCACATTTTTCCACCTTCTCTTGTTCATCAGGCAATTATCTATGAAGGGCAAGACAAAAACCCAGAGATGTGCCGGGTCCTGCTGACGCACGAGATCATGTGCAGGTGAGAAACACACACGCGTGCACACACACACACTGTGCACCACATTCCCTCCTTCACTATTACACAATCAAGCTCTTGAATCTTCCCTACCCAGCTTTGCCCGCTGACTGTGAGAGCTTTACTTTGGCATCGTTTTTGGTCTTGGCAAGACTGCAGACCTCTGGATCCAGTGTTAGTGTGACAGGACTAAGCTTTCTGCTCACACACACATACACACGCAGCTGTGTGTAAGCCCTGTTGTAAAATTAGACGTAAGAGGGAGGATAGATTAACATTATTATGAATTTGCTGAAAGGTCAGATCATTATTCTTGAATTCATCATGCACGTCCGTCAAACCCGGTATAAACAGTTTACTTCTATTTAAGAGGGATGCAGTACGTTTATATCAAGGCTCAAGTTTTGACTTACGATGCACTCGTACACAAGACACTCCCAGATCATTTTTCACCAGTCCAAATGGGATCCTGATAAACTTACGCCAGCCTGTTTCCTATCAGAGTTAGAAGTGCTCTTTTCCCAGACTCTGCCTCAGCCTTACAAATCAAAGCTCAGCTTTGTCCAAAAAAGATGCCAGGCCGCATTTCTATTTTTGGAGGCTGATCTTTCAGTGATTCGTGGTTCTTATTTTATTTCTTGATGAAACAAATACACAGACACAAAAAGCAGCAGAGACATACACGCAAACACTCACTGATGTTCCAGAAGGAAATGCATTAAGAGTTGGGGGGTGAAAACTTTGGAACAGGGTAAAGATGTCCAAATTTTTCTTATTTTGTTGAAATATAATTTTTTTCCATTTAGTACTGCCCTTTGGAAGCAACAGAAGATACTTGCATATTTCCCAGAAGACACATTAAGTACAATTTACCTTGATCTTCACATTCAAAAAGTTTTCACCCCCCAGCTCTTAATGCATCGTGTTTCCTTCTGGAGCATCAGTGAATGTTTGAACCTTTTTAATAGTTGTGTTTGAGTCCCTCAATTGTCCTCAGTGTGAAAAGATGGATCTCAAAATCATACAATCACTGCTGGAAAGGGCTTAAATATGCAAAAGATGCTTTTTTTGTTAAAAGTATTCACATTTTCACATATTCTGCAAGGGGTTCCCAAACGTTTGCATAAAATTGTGGATAGACACAAATAGAGATGTTAGACAGAATTGATTACAACACTTTTTCCCATATAGAGCCATTGAGTGCCAGATAATTTAGATAATTTGATAATTAGTAGATATTTGACTTAATAGCTTTTTTGTGAGGAAAACACAAAAATTTAAGTCATTATTCATTAATTGGCAGATGTGCATATTTAACCTTCTATTAAAGTCACATTAATCAATTGAAAGGAGCCAATTCTTAATTTTGCACATCCCTTTTTTGTAACGACAGCATAAGCAATAGTTCCATGAGATAAAAAAATGAACGCAGACGGACCTTAAGTTCAGTGCAACCCTTGTCTCTCTCCCTTCCTGAATCTCTATCCAGGTCATCCACGTCCTGCTCTGCAAGAAAAAAAAGAGAGAGCGAGAGAAAGCCATGCACCTTTAATTAAAATCAAAAGATAAATTCCTTGCACTTAAAACTGGGTTGTGAAGATGAGTCCTCATCTATTTTTGGTTGAAGTGGAGAGCATTTGAACAGTTTTCTACTAAAAATATACCACTCATGCTTGGTTAATTAGGACAAGGAAAAACTCATTACTCAATAAGAATCCTCTTGTTATTCCACAGCTAATGAATGCGGCTTGCTTTGAGTTTTGACAATGAAATATGTGCAGGCGAGCCAAGGCTCTCTCCTCTTTCTCTTTCAATCTTTCGCTCCCCCTCACTACCTTTCTTACACGTACAAACACAGCCTTCTGTTATCGCTCTTTCAAAATAGTCGCTGATTTAAAGATGTGTATTGACACAAACACTTAGTACCATACGTGTCTACAAAGGCTCACCATGCAGCTTTGATCTGCCACTGTAGGACTACACGGATCACGTCTGAAGTACATATCACTGCTGGTACCCTTAAGGTCCTGCAAATGCAAATGTCTGTACTCTGTTTCATACCAAAGACTTTTCTAAAGGTAAAAGTGTCTATTTCAAATGAGTAAACAACCCATTCTCGGCTATATCTTCTTTCGTCTGTATACGGTGTTTCGATGCGGAGCCTGTGCTGAGAGAAAGGCACAATTACCAGTCTGCAATTAGACTGCTCTCCATTAATCAGGGCTGTTAATTGCTGTACGCCTTGCCATTAGCCATATGGTGCCGCATGGGCCTGCAAGCATGAGACGGAGACGCATTTTCCCAAACAGCTCGCTCAAAGGCAAGGCTAGAAACAATCGCTCAAACGCAACTCTGGGCTCTTTATGATGGAGTTCCACATCCTCATATGCATGGATTGATGAGGTTTTGTTTGGTTTGTGTGGTGCAGATGAAACATCACAAACTTGGCCAGATTATTAAAGGCTGGGTGGTCACACTTGGAGAAATGCTGCTTTGTTTGGTTTTGGGGGCTATTTTAGAGCTGCTGTAAAGTCTGCAAAGGAGCTGGGCTAAGGGCAGTTCAGCTTTAATGGCATCAGTGCGGGCCACATCCTGGTAATTACGTGCAGCAATTTGGATTTAATTTCTTCAAATGCTGCAGCAGGAGGAAACGCTTGAGATTAAAGATTACGGTTTCCCTGCAGGTCCGCTGGGATGGAGCAGAACGAGCTGGAATGGGCGAAAAATCCCCCTGAACGAAGCCAGAGCATGCATGGAGTCATTAGCATAGCGTTGATGGGAGGGCTCGGGTGGTGGTGGGAGGCCGTGTTGTGGTTTCCCATGGGTTCTAGGCTGACTATTGGGTTATCGGAGTGTCAAATCCATCCGTGCCCACCCCTCGCATCCCAGAAAGCTTTGCTTCGGTGTGACCCACTTCTGAGAGAACATTGCTAAAGACTTGACTGCTCTCAGAGGAGTGAGAGAAAATGAGAGCAGAGAGAGACAGGAAGGTAAAAATATGACAGAGTAAAGAAGTCCGACCGCACTAACGGGGGCGCTTAGACTGCCAGTGAGCGTGAATGAGGGGTCAAGCTCAATCCATGTTATCAAGCTCATCAGGTCTAAAGGAGCCCACTCTCCTCCTATCATATGACTCCTCAAGCCCTATACTCGCTCTCAGTCGAGCCCCTCTGCCATCTGTGCTGGGAAACCTGAACCCGCCACCCCACCTGCTGTTTACCGCCATGCCTCCATCCACCGAAGACATCATGTATACACTTCCTTTCCGTCCCTCCTGTCTTCTTTCACTTGCTCATGTTCTAGTATCCATCTTGCTCTCCTCTGCTGTCCACTGCAGAGAAACCTAGAGATATGAGAATAAATATAGAGCAAAAAAAAAAAAATTTAATCTGGTGAAAAACAACCATTCAGATGTGAGAGGGCTGTTTGACGAACAAACCAAACCATCAGTCACTATTTGGTTGATTTTATTTGATATTTAGGGGCTGATAATAGGTTGCACATCAAAGGCATTATAATTTTATTAACTATAACTTTTTTTGTGTTTTTGGAGCCTAAGTGTGCCAGCTTTTTACCTGTTCTCATTTCTGTCTGACAGGGTTTTGGGGCCCTGGAGAAGTTTTGACATGCCCTGACATTTGTGTTTTTTTCAATATCTTAACTATAAAGTTCATATATATATATATATATATATGTGTGTGTGTGTGTGTGTGTGTGTGTGTGTGACCCTGGACCACAAAACCAGTCTTAAGTAGCACTTAAGTATATTTGTAGCAATAGCCAAAAATACATTGTATGGGTCAAAATTATTAATTTTTCTTTTATGCCAAAAATCATTAGGATATTAAGTAAAGATCATGTTTCATGAAGATATTTATTAAATTTCCTACTGTAAATATATCAAGACTTAAATTTGATTAGTAATAAGCATTGCTAAGAACTTAATTTGGTGATTTTCTCAATATTTTGATTTTTTTACACCCTCAGATTCAGATTTTCAAATAGTTGTATCTCAGCCAAATATTGTCCTATTGCCCTAACCCTAACAAAAAAAACACAATTTGTTGAGTCAACTTAAAATAATTTGTTACCCTGTTGCCTTCAAATTTTAAGTTCAGTCAACTCAAATAAGTTAAGTCAACGTGAAATGTTAAGTTGTACTAAGTGACAACTTAGATATTTGAGTTGACTAAACAAAAAATTAGGTTTGTTGAACTTAAAAGCTGGGCTTATTACCCAGCTGCCTTAAAAATGTAGGTCAACTGTAGTCAACTCAAATATCTAAGTACAACTTAGTACAACTTAACATTTCAGGTTTACAAATTAACAAATTATATTAAGTTGCCTCAACAAATAGTTTTTACAGTGTGGTTTTGTCTTCCATTGTCACAATGGACCACATGTATATTTTAACGTGTTTATTCATAATTTATAATTTGCTACATTTGCTACACTTAAAAGAAAAGGTCACCCAACAATGATAATGTTGTCATCATTTACTCACCCTCATGTCATTCCAAGCCTGTATAAGTTTCTTTGTTATGTTAAACACAAAGATATTTCGAAGAATTTTGAGGAACCAAATGGTTGTTGGTCCCCATTGACTTCCATAGTAGGGAAAGAAATACTATGGAAGTCAGCTGCTTGATTACCTTCTTTTATGTTCAACATAAGAAAAAAACTCATACAGGTTTGGAACGACATGGGGTGAGTAAATAATGACAAAATTTTTATTTTTGGGTGAACTATCCCTTTAAAAACACACACACACACACACACACACACATGCACCTTCCCCCTTCTGTCCGACCTAAAATCCTTCCAGGATGTATGCTAAAATAGTCGCCTTTAAGTGCCCTCTTTACTTTCACCTCTCCTCCTGAATCCTTTCCTTTCCTGCTCTCTGCCCTCGTCTTCTCCCTCCATCACTCGATAACCGCCCTGTTATCAGCCACACTTCTAATCCTTCAGTAACTGTCCCTGAGCTGGGCAGTCTGTTAGCAGTAATTACTAATACACAGGCCGAGAGGCAGCATATTGTGTGCTGTGTGTACAGCAGGAGTGAATATCTGCCTTGGAGGAGCGAAAGAAAGACTGCTTTATAATTGCTACCTTATCCTTCTCCACTGTGTTTGAGGTCAGTGCTGACATATGTGCTGTAACACCCAGGTTAACTGCTCTCTTCCTCTCTTTCTCTCTCTCTCTATTAGCCGCTGCTGTGACAAGAAAAGTTGTGGCAATCGTAACGAGACGCCCTCTGACCCGGTCATCATCGACAGGTAAGAGCTGGATATCAGATGTTTGTATGTGCGTTTCAACACATTTGATCATGACACGCCTTGTTAGACAAGAAGGCCAGTGGAAGTGTTGAAGTTGTTAGGGTAGATTACATATTTAATTTGACAAATAAAAAAAATTCCACACCCCACTTTCCTAAAAAAAAGCCCAAAATTAAGAAGAATATAAATCTTACTACCAGTGTATATCAATAGATACCACTGTTCAAAAATTTGGGGTCAGAGGTCAAAAAGGAAAAAAATGACTGACAGACTTGGTGTACAAACAAATAACAGCCTGTACTTCTGAAATTCAAATAAGAGGCTATGTTTTAATTAAATAAAGGAGTCTATGTTTAATGCAGTGTTAGCATTACTACAGAGGTAATGCCCTTAATAAATTCAAATTACTTTAATACAAATCTGATATACAAGTGTTGCTCTATAATGGCTTTGTGAACACACTCTGGCTGCTCTATATCACTATATACGCTCTATTGCTTGGTATTAAACGTTGCAAATCAAAGGCAGCAGATCAAAGAATTTGCCATCAGTGAGAACTTGACAACAAGCATAAAAAAGCCTTTCCTGGGACCAGAAGCCATTTGTTTGCAAAAGAGTAATTGTTTAGTGATCGGGCTAGGCGGTTTTGAGGCCCTATCGGGGTTGTTGAGTATGTAGTGTGCTCTGAAGTGTGCATGTATGAATAATCAGCAGTGAAGATGTGCAAGACTTCTGGAGGCAGCAGTGTGGGCAGCGAAGCGCGTCTCCTACCGTTTTTGTTTAAAAGATCATACAAACACGTCACGTTATTATTGCGGGTGAGACTATTTCTTTACTGACTCGATGGTGTGAGCAAACTAAACATGGATTTCTGCAGATTAAAGTGTGTTTAAGTGTCAAAGGTGTGTTCTCATCTGTGTGTTAATAAGTCAGTGGCCTGTGCTATCAGATGAACACAGCTGTAGAGTAAGAGAGGCTTCTACCTGGCTGCTGTGTCTGTGTGGCTGGCCCGTTTCTGCTCCACTGGGCTAGAACGCTTCACAGCTTTCAAAGACAGCTGCAGCCCCTCGATGCCACGTGGCATCACCTCCACACAACGCACACGCTCGCACAAACACACTGCCCATCACTTACTCTTCTTGATTGTTTCTCATCATAAACTGAAATGCTTCCTGTTTGTAGCTGTTTGTGGTCCGATGTTGAGTTTCAGGTGGTGCATCTGCGCTCGAGGTCGCCGCAGAGCCATTTAGGCTCAGGTGCGAGGGCATCGCTAATTGCCTGCGTATAAAAAAGGAATTAGTAACAGTTTCCTATTAGTCACGTGTCTCTGGGAAAATAGGTCATTTGAAACGAGAGGAGGGAAATATGGAAGAGTTTACTGGAACTCTCAATATTTTCTTGGCCGCGTTCACATTCTGGGGTTCCCAACAAACAAGACGCGAGATGGAACAGAATCAATTACGGCAGGCACAGACGAGCTCCCAAATTCATCAAAAATATGATTTTGAGCGTCTTCCTTCCCTTGAAGTTATTTAGCTGAATAAATAAGAGCTCATTAGTGTGGTCTTGTTTCAAAGAGCTGATTAGGTTTTACAGCAGTAATTAGCAAGGCTAGCGCTAATTCCTCTGGAAGAGTAATGAAAGTGATTTCCTAATTAGGTTCCTCTCATAAGACGGCACAACAGGCCACTTCAGCGAAACCAGAGGAATGTCAGGGAAATAAAGCCAACTAACAATGGCTTATTAGATTGTTAAAAGAACAAATCTTATGCGGGATGTGCGCTCCGGGTTTGAGTTTTTAGATTCGTTGGGAAGCTTCTGATCGGGCTAAATTGAAACAGCTACACTCTAAAAAATGCTGGGTTAAATACAATGTTGACAGCAAATTTTGATTTAGTCTTATTCATAGTCTTTTGACCTAAAATGCCATTTAGTTTCAGTCACATTTTAGTCATCTGAATTGTTTTTCATTTTAGTCTAATAGATTTAGTCAGCTAAAATCCAATGGGTTTAGTTACAGTGTAATGCATTTAAGCATTGCTCTAAAATTACCAAAATCATTGTATAGGTTTGATATTAAGGTTTTATCATGATAGACACAGATTTAACTGCTGTGACATGCATCATGCCTTTATATTAAAATGAAAAGAAACCACTTCTTATAAAGAAACAAGAACATCTTCTTTTTAATGAAATACTAATAGTTATGTAGGTTAATTATGCATTCTTTGGAACAACTTGTTTACCACATTCTTTCAAGCAGACATATTTATTTATATAAATACTTTTAGATTAATCTGTATTAGGGCTACTAAAGTGATTCAGTCAAGAGCAGTGCGTGATTTTCTGTCTTTCTTTCGTTGCTTGATTATTTATTATTTATTGCATTTATTATTAAACAAGATCACCACCCATGGACAAAAATATAAGACAAATTGAATTTATTCGGATAAATACAGCATAGTTTACAATATTACATACATATAAATCTTGTTTTACAAGCATTTTAGAAAAAACTTGCAACATTTAAAAGTAGCATTTTAATTTAAGTTTATTCAAACGTTCTCTGCAATCACTTTTCACCGAAATAGTGCTAATTCTTGTACTGGTGTGTTGAGGAAATCTAAGCTGGTGATGGGCTGCTGTTCGCTGGGGAATTTGAACCTCAGACCACTCTTTCACCCGTAGCTGAAAGATGTTGTGACTGACTCCACAACCTGCCCATTAAAAAGCAGAACTAAGATTAGAGAACATATGAAGAGTTCAGATGCAAAACCAGCTAAAAGCCATCTCGGTCAAAAATGAGGTAATGATACTGAGTGAATGCTCCTGACACACAGTATACGTCCATCAATTACTTTTACTTCAAAGTCGCTAAATTCCAGCCTCAGGCCAATCAGAAGCACCAGTACTTACATAGAAACCTATACAGAGTAGCCAGAAAGAAATGCTCATTTTAAAGAAAAACGTCAGATGGATTTAGAGGCTTTTGGATCTGAACTCTTCATATTTTAACATCAAATGAAATTAAATTCAGTATTATTAAACGAATAAAATCAGTTTGTTATTCAGGGCAAAAGGCATTTCCATCGTGCGAAACCACTGCTGCTGACGCAGCTGACTGACATCTCGTCCGTGTATGTTGCGTTGCAGAAAATATTATAATTTACAGCACAGTAAAGACTTTATAAATTAAATAAAATGTATACAAACCTTTATTTTGCTGAAGAACTGCTTCAAATCAGTGGAGCTGAGAACCGCTTTGACTGTAACTCAGCAACTGGGTTGTTTCATCAGAGACGGGCTCAACCCAGCGGTTGGGTAAAAAAACAAACAAACAAAAAAAAACAATATTTAATAACCCAATAAAAATGACCCAGCAGCTTAGTTAGAGAAAAACTACCCAGCCCCTGGGTAAAAATATTAAAAACAACCCAATTAAATGACCCAGCCGGCTAAACCCAGCATTTTTTAGAGTGTAGCTTTCTTCTCAGAGGACGTGTTTAGTTTACACTGGATGGCTGTATCTAATCTCATTTCATGTGTAAATGTATGTGTGTCGTGATTGACTCTTCGTCTTCTCCTTTTCTTCTCCTCTTTTACCTTCTGAGCTCTGTTAATGCCCCAGTAAGATTATTTCAAATACTTTAATCTGCTCTCATTGACACGGACACAAAAGGCCAGTGACATCTAATAGCAGGCCTTTTCACTGCCTCCTGTTTCATCTCTTTCACATCCCTCAGAAGCGCTCTCTCTCTCTTCTTCGTCTCTCTCTGGATTTCTTTCTCTCTTATCATTGTGTGTGTTAGGAGTAATTGAAGCTCAATAAGCCGTACAGTAATGGGGAAAGGTGTCGTTCTATCTCCCTGGGAACATTGCAGTTGATGCCTTCATCACCATGGATACTCTTAAACACTGATAGTGATTTCGGAGTGCAGAAAGTTCAGAGTTCCCGCGCTAACCGTGGGAGTTCTGTGGCTTTGAGCTCGGTCGTGAGCCCTGACCCCGCTGGAAGGCTTTATTTGTGATGTAATCTTCAACATCTGGATATCCACTTCACAGCGAAGGATGGAAAACGCCACGGAAAGGGTTGATGTGCCCTTTCTCTGAATGTTTAATGGAGGTCTTTGGCTCGCAACTATGTTGCTGGCTAGATCTGACCTTCTAGAAGAAGACCTTCGGCTCTCATGAAAGCAGAACAGGAAGTCATGTTTCACAGAACCAGTTTTGCTCCTGCTCTGCTAGGGAATGCTCACACAGGATGTGCTATTTTATTCACAAACAGAATGAGAATGCAATAAAACATATTTCTAAAAGTTAAACATCTTTTAAAGTGATATAGAGTATTGCAAACACAATGCTCATGGATTTAGATGCTGAAAAAAACATGACTTGTTTACACAATTAAAAAAAAAAAAAAAAGCTCAGATAGACACAATAATGTGTCCTGTGTAAACAGACCCTTATGGTGCATTATGGAATGCTGCCAATATATTTCTCATTTACAGTTTGTTTATAAACAAAATAATTATATACACTACTGTTCAAAAGTTTTGGGTCGTAAGAATTTTTAATGTCTTTTTTTTTTTTAAAGCGTCTTATGCTCAACAAAACTGCTTTTATTTGATCAAAAATACAGTAAAAATATTTTTAAGAAGTAGAGTAAAAACATAAAAAATATAAAATATTATTAGAATTCAAATTATTTGATTTTAATGTACTTTAAAATGTAATTAATTCCTGTGATGGCAAAGCTGAATTTTCAGCACCTATTACTACTGACTAACATTTTGCTTTGTTTTTCGTTTTGTTTTTTGTTTTTTTTGTTTTTTTTTGTTTTGTTTTTGTTTTTGTTTTTTGTTTTGTTTTGGATTTTTTTTTATACATAGAAAGTTAAAAAGAACAACATTTTTTTGAAATAAAAATCTTTTGTAATTTTGTTTTTTTTTTTACTGTCACTTTTGACCAACTTAATGCACTTTTTCTGAAGTAGATCTATCTATCTATGTGTCTGTGTTCACCAAAGCTGCTTTTATTTGATCAAAACTACAGTTAAAAATATAAAAACTACAGTAAATATATTAAATATTATTAGAATTTAAAATAGCTGTTTTTTATTATAATATATTTTAAAATGTAATTTATTTCTGAGATGGCAAAGCTGAATTTTCAGCAGCTACAAACATACGTTTTGTTTTGTTTTGTTTTTGTTTTTTTGTTTGTTTTTGTTTTGTCTTTTGTTGTTGATAACTAGAAAGTTAAAAAGAACATTTATTTGAAATAAAAATCTATATATGGTCACCAAAGCAGCTTTTATTTGATCAAGACTACAGTTAATACCAAAAATATAAAATACAGTAAAAATAAAAAATATTATTATAATTGAAAATAACTGGGTTTTATTGGGATATATTTTAGAATGTAATTTATTTCTGTAATGGCAAGCTGAATTTTCAGCAGCTATTACTACAGACTTAAATTGTGTTGTTTAGGACGTAAATTAAAAGAACAACATTTATCTATCTATCTATCTATCTAGTCTGCTGAGCTAAAGGAGCAACATGTAAGCAATAAAACCACACCTCAAGACTGGATGGCTGGGAACGAGACAGTGCCAGTGGGCAGCGTTATATTCCTGCAGTATGTTTGCATTAGTGGATTAGTGGGCTCTATTTCACAGAGCTGCTCTCTGAATCGGTGGCCAGAGAGTGATCCTCACAGGCTGGGGCTCCCATTGTTAACGTAATCCTGTCCGGTCTGTAGGCCTATTGTGTGGCAATTAAGACTGAGAGACTGTGGAGAGCTCAGCGTGAGCATCTGTGTGTGTGAGCCACGACAACGATACAGTGAAAGAAAACATTTGCGGTAAACATGTTTCTGCCGATTCTCTCCGAAAATGAACTGGGGAGTTTTCACTCTAAAAGAGATAGGAAGTGCGAAGTGAAGGAAAATGTGTGCGTTGGCCTTTAAAAAGTGTGCGTGACTCTCCAGGCTGGGCTGTCACAGCTGCTGAAAGGTGATGTGCTCCTATGCAGTGACAATGTCTCTTCCTGAAGAGAGAAGGGAGAGAGAGAGATACTGTGTGTGCGTGCTTGTGTTTGTGAGTCTGTGTGTATAGGTGTATATGTGTGGCCTACTTAAGCCCAAACGGTGCAGGAATAATAAAAGGCCAAGCTCTGCTGTTCCGAGTTAATACAGGGTTAAAGATATGCAGCTCACTGTCAACAATCCCATCATCCGCCTGGATGGTTCCCAAAGAAGAGCATGCTCTCCTCTCCACTCGCCCGTGCCTGTGTGTGTGGCCCTGTGTGTGCTGTCCTCCCTTGACAACTTTACCATTCTGTCTTTACTCTCTCTCTTTACTCCCACTTAGCTTCTCTGTTGCTCTCTCTCCCTCCTTCTTTCTCTCTCACACACACACATTTATCCAGGTATCTAAATGTCTAAATGAAATGTCACATTGACATCTATTATTCTTAAATTACGCTAATTAATTGTATTATTTAAACAAATTAATGATAACTCAAAATAAGACATAAAATGACAATTCTGAAAGGTTTTTACACTGAGATATATGTGACACTGGAACACAAAACTAGTCATAAGTAGCACAAGTATATTTGTAGCAACAGCCAATACATTGTATAGGTCAAAATGATAGATTTTTTTTTTTATGAGAAAAATCATTAGGATATTAAGTAAAAATCATGTTTCATGAAGTTATCTTGTAAATTTTCTACTGTAAATATTATCAAAACATAGTTTTTGATTAGTAATATGCATGGCCAAGAACTTCATTCAACAACTTTAAAGGCGATTTTTCTCAATATTTAGATTTTTTTTCATATATATTCAAATAATTGTATGTCAGCCAAATACTGTCCTGTCCTAACAAAGAATGCATCAATGGATTCAGGGTCACATATGTTATGTTTGAAATAGATTTTATACATAAGCATTTAAACTACAGGTGCGTTATCAACAATACACAGGTCTCCATCCACACTTTCAAGCAAATATTCTTTTAATGATTTAAAAATGCTTAATGGAAAAATGCAAATAAAATTTCCTAAATGTGCATTAAAAAAGCACATTAAAACGCCCACTTCTGTAAGAATGCATAAACACATTTACTTAATTTATTGCTAGATGTGATGTTAATTTTCCTCATTCCTCATTCAGATTGCTTGAAAACTACTTCAGTGATGTTTTCATGCTTTAAACCGCAAGTCATTTTTATATTTCATTTAAAAAAAGGTCAAAATGGCTTGAGCAATGGCTATAACTTGTCCATTTACACTATTAGTAAATTTTTTCTAATGTTTTTGAAAGAATTCTCTTATGCTTACTGAGGCTGCATTAATTTGATTAAAAATATTTAATTTAGTTTAATTTAATTTAACTAAAAACAGAAGTATTGTAAATATTATTACAAAATAGCTGTTTAATATTTTAATACATTTTAAAATGTAATTAATATTTCTGTGATGGCTGACATTTCAGCAGGCATGCATAACTGTAGTGTAAAATGATCCTTTAGAAATCATCTTAATATGCTTCCTAGTAAAAAAGTAATACATTTAAAATGCATTTATTTTATACTAAGTATAGTTCAAGCCTATTAACGTATTTACTGACATATCACTCCAGACTTACTGATATAAAAATTATAATTAAACCTTATTTGGAGTACTACTTGTGCACAATGCACATTTCTTAATATTAAGCCTAAAATATGTTTTAATTTTAATACTGATGACGATTGTATGATCTCTAAAATAATATCGGTTTTTAAATACAAAATAGTTAAAGTGTACCTAAAGTATGCTTGCAGTAGTTCCACTTTAGCACAATCAAATATACTTAATTATATTTTTATATTTTACTTCCACACAGGAATTAAGTACACAATTATTTGGTTCAATTTAGCAGACTTAAAATATACCAGTTTAGTATTCTCAAAGTACTACTGCAAGGTATTTTTATTATGTACATAATATGTAAACGTATTTGTAGTACACTTTGCATGAAATAAATGTATTTTAAATACATTTTAGTGTATTTATTTTTCACTAGAGCTGATTTAGTGCTCAAGAAACATTCTTCTTCTTATTATCAATGTTATTTTTGGATAGAAAGTTCAAAATGACAGCATTTATTTGACAGAAGAAGATTTTGTAAACTTATAAATGTTATTACCGTCACTTTTTATCAATTTAATGCATCGTTGCTGAATAAAAGTACTCACTTAAGTTAAGAAAAAAATCCTTCTGACCTCAAACATTTTAAAAGTAATGTATATTTTGCGTCATTTTTCCCTGGAAGTTCCCCAGAATGGAAATTCTGCTTTATTTGCAAATTCTGGATTTCCGCATAAATTACATTCGCAGTGATGGATAATTTAGTCCCCAAATACATCGGTCAGAAACACATGCAAACACACAGCTATTCTCTATGCTCTACTTATTGCTTTTCTGCTTGTCCAGCCTGTTGTTCACCCACAGGGCCATAAAGTTGTGATCTCTGGAAAGGCTGATCGGCCCTTCAGGCTAGTGCTGGAAACCCTGGCAGTAGGAGTCTCCTCCTCTGCTCTCATAGATAAGAGCCACGGATCAGCCAGACCACTGATCCACTTCACACGCTTTAGACAGAGATCTGACCCACAGGATGACTGATTAGCCACTCAATGCTGCTGACAACACTTACTGATGAGTAAGACTGTGTAAGAGCAAAACAAAGAGAAGACTGCAATTTCACTCCAAGAAAAATAACCAAACTGTCTAATTTTCACACACTACTGGTGACACAGACTAGGCCGGTGTTGTTTTAAGAAGCTAGTGTGTGGGTGAGACCGTGTGTTTGTGTGTTCATACGGAGGGTATTGTTGATGTATGCCATTTCCTCGCGAGTGTGTGTGTGTTGATTGAGGAATGTCAGACAGGAAGTGCTCCTCCCGGGGAAGGTGATGTCACCGCAGCTTCAGGGCGGCTTCCTGTCTAGTTCTGCAGCAACAGATGCACTCTACTCTTCCAATCACTTGCTTTTTTAGCCGCAAACTCACATATACAGTGTTAAACCTGAGGTTTTTCTCAGTCTACTCTAAGCAGCCTCAGATTTCCCTGTAAAGGGCATGCTGGGAAAACATCCCCTCTGTGCCTCTCTCTACTGGATGCGCTCATGCAGGGACATCGGGGTAATCCTATTAGTTCTGTCAACACACACACACATGAAAACACACATACTTGAACAAGTGATCAGCCACGTCCGTAAATTGCAAAAAAAACGGTTTATTTAAAAAGCAAAAAAAAAAAAAACATAAATGATTTTATTTTATTTTTCTCTCATGTTAATAAAAGGTCAAAAATAAAAATTACTTAAGCAAAAAATGCATAAAATATTAAATAATTTTAATAGAATTTGAATTTAATTACACTGTTAATTTTGTTATTTTAATTTTTTTTTCTTGTTTTAAGCAAAAATCTGACAAAATTAAGTGAGGTTCATCTCAATTTTTGGTCTGAAGTAAATTGATCATGTTGTAATGGTTTTTAGATATTTTCCTAGAAAAAGAATTAGAAAAAAAGTCAAATTAAGAACATGATTTTTTGAATTCAACACGTTCTATATTATTTTCTCCCATCCAAATTGTGAGGCTAATCAAGATTTTATATATTTTTGTTTTGGGTAATGATTTTAATGTGTTTTTTTTTTGGAAAAATAAAAAGTTAAAAAGAACAACATTTATTTGAAATAGAAGCCTATATATGCTGATCAAAACTACAGTTAAAAACATAAAATCTACAGTAAAAATATAAAATATTATTATAATTTAAAACAACTGGTCTTTATTTTATTATATTTTAAAATATTACTTATTTCTGCGACGGCAACGTTGAATTTTCAGCATGATTACTACAGACATAAGTTGTTTTGGACTTAAATGAACGACATTTTTTGAAATACAAATGTTTTGTAATGTTACGACTTTTACTGTGACTTTTGATCAATTTACGCACTCTTTATGAATGTAAGTATTAAATTCTTTCATTAAAATATATATAAATATATCAAACTAAATAATTTTAGTAGAATTTGAATTTAATTACAGTATGTTAATTTTGTTATTTTAAAAATGTGTGTTCTTTCTTGTTTTAAGCAAAAATCTGACAAAGTTGAGTGAGGTTATTACTCAGTTTTCACTCTAAAGAAAATTGATCGTGTTGTAATGATAAAAAATAGACAAAAAAATCAAACTAACAATTTTTTTTTTTGCATTCAATACATTCTATATTGGTTTCTCCCATCCATATGGTAAGGCCAATCAAAATTTCATAGATCTATATTTAGCATTGTGTAGCGCTTGGTGGGTGTGTGTATTTGCATGTGCGCTGCACAGAGGGAACCCCCGTGTCTGAAGTCCATTGTTGTGGTTTGTTGTGTTTGGGATGCACTTCCTGTGGTGAGAGGTCAGCAGCGCGCAGCCTCGGCTGGCTGCTGAATAATTCATGCCATTGACTTTGTGTCAGCTTTCACAGGCGTGCCCAGGGATGTTTTATTCATTTATCTCATTTAGGGGCCCTGACTGCACCTGTTCCACCATTAAGCACCCCGCTCATTTGCATTAGATGCTAATTTAGTTTACCGGCAGGCCTGGGTTCCCCTATTTTCATTATATTTTCTTAAAAACAAGTATTATACTTACACGTGCACCATGAATATATGTGGTGTGAGTCTTAAAAATAAGAATGAAAGAGAGAAAGAAGGATTTTGTATTCGTTAAGCACTCAATGTTCACTAATTATAGTTTATAGTAAAAAAGTGCCCCCATTACTGAAACTCATAACATTGGAAGTGTGTGAACACGAGTATGTGTGTGTGTTTAGAAGGTGTCAGAGGGAACAGACTTGCCCTGGAGCAAGTTAAGCACAGATGTGCCTCTTTATACCCCTTCTCTTAGCTCCCGCCCTATTCCCTCACTCCGCATGAAGATCACCTTTCTTTTAAACACACACACACTGTCATTTCCCCTGTCATCCATCTGTCTCTCTGTTTCTCTCTTTGTTCTATTTTTATCGCCACAATCATGTCATCTTGGGACTGTACTTTGCTATACATCTTCATTCAGTTCAGGTAAAGACCGTGGAATGTATTATGTTAAATCAACTTGAAATGTTGATTTGAAAATTTTACTTCCACAGTTTGATGCAAATGGAAAACCGGCTTGATTTTAGAAAAATTAAATTGATTGGATGGTGAAAAGTGGACTTTACATATCAGAACTGAGACATTACATTAATGTGAGTAAGGACAAAACAGTGATTACACTGTAAAAGACAATTTGTTGATTCAACTTAAAATAATTTGTTACCCGGCTGGCTTAAAATGTTAAGTTCAGTCAACTCAGAGTTTAGTCAACTTGAAATAAAAGTGACAGCTTAGATATTTGAGTTCATTCAACTTAAAATTTGAAGGCAGCCGGGTAACACGCCCAGCTTTTAAGTTTAACAAACCAAATTTTTTGTTTAGTCAACTCAAATATCTAAGTTTTCACTTACTACAGCTTAACATTTCAAGTTGACTGAACTTATTTCAGTTTACTGAATTTAAAATTTTAAGGTTGCAGGGTAACAAATTATTTTAAGTTGACTTAAGTTGTTTTGTTTTTTACAGTGTAGTTAGCTATTAGTTATTTGTGATGACACTTAAAGAGATAGTTCACCCAAAAACAAATATTCTGTTATTGAAGAGTTAGTTCACCCAAAAATGAAAATTAGCCCAAGATTTACTCACCCTCAAGGCATCCTAGGTGGACTTTCTTCTTTCAGACGAATCCAATAGGAGTAATGTTAAAATTTATCCTAGCTCTTCCAAGCTTTATAATGGTAGTGGGTGGGTGTTTCAATAAAGTACATCCATCCAAAATAAAAAGTGCTCCACACAACTCCGGGTGGTGACAGTATCTTTATTTATCATGCACTTTTTTGATTAACAACTTTGCTGTTTACATTGAAGGATAGCTACGTTACAAACTGCAAAAAATATATTTTTCGAAAACCCATATGATCTGCTCTTTAAGAACTTAAATAAAAATTACAGATAATTTACTCACCCCCTTGTCATCCAAGATGTCCATGTCTTTCTTTCTTCATTCGTAAAGAAATTATGTTTTTTGAGGAAAACATTTCAGGATTTCTCTCCATATAATGGACTTCTATGGTGCTCCTGCGTTTGAACTTCCAAAATGCAGCTTCAAAGGATCCCAGCTGAGGAAGAAGGGTCTGATCTAGCAAAACAATAGGTCATTTTGTAAACAAATTGACAATTTATATACTTTTTGATCTCAAATGATCGTCTTGTCTAGACGTACCCTAACTGTATTGAACTGGAGTACAAGCAGAGCTGGACAAGACAAGCATCTGAGGTTAAAAAGGATATAAATTGTATTTTTTTTATTAGAAAATAAACAATCGATTTGCTTGATACGACCCTTCTTCTTTGGCTGGGATCACTTGGAGCCCTTTGAAGCTGCATTTAAACTGCATTTTGGAAGTTCAAACTTGGGGGCACCATTGAAGTCCACTATATGAAGAGAAATCCTGAAATGTTTTCCTCAAAGAACAATTTCTTTAAGACTGAAGAAAAAAAGACATGAACATCTTGGATGACAAGGGGGTGAGTAAATTATCTGTACATTTTTGTTCTGGAAGTGAACTTCTCCTTTAAGACCTCATCACTTGTTCAATCGCACCTCCCGTGTTGCCACCATGAGGGTGAGATGTTTAGAGCTCTCAGAGCAAATGTATTCAATGGAGGACTTTGTGTGTCTGTCCAGATCAGTTTTAGTTTGTGTGTACGTGCGTGTTTCATTAGTATGATGCAGAATACCGAGTCTTTTCAGTGGGTGACATTGCTCAAATATGTTTTTACCACTGAACGTGCTTTTTACTGCTGGACGTGGTTGTGTATGTGTGTGTGCCTTACACTGCGCCCACCTGGAAATTAATCTTGTTTGTACTGTCTGAGACTGACTACATTACGCCTTATGTCTACTCCTCTAATTGCTTAACCCTACACCAGCTCTGCCCAATAAAAATATCTGTCTGAACTCTATGCCATGCCCTGTCAATTCAATCTACATTGGGAACCATTAAAGAAACAGTTCATCTGCAAAAAAAGGTCATCATTTATGTACTCTCATGCAAGCTGCAATTATTTTTTTGCTTTCTGAAGTACATCGAAGACTGACACGGAAGAGAAGAAATTGTTAAATAAAGTTATTTTAGTTTTCTTTGTGCTAGTATTCTCGTAGCTTCATAAAATTACGGTTGAACCACTGATGTCACATGGACTATTTTAATGATGTCCTTACTACCTTTCTCTGCCTTGAACGTGTCGGTTGTGTTGCTGTCTATGTAGGGTCAGAAAGCTCTTGGATTTCATCAAAAATATCTTAATTTGTGTTCTGAAGATGAACAAAGGTCTCACGAGTTTTCATTTTTGAGTGAACTACACTCTAAAAAACAATTTGTTGAGTCAACTTAAAATAATTTGTAACCTGGCTGCCTTAAAATTTTAAGTTCAGTCAACTCAAAAAAGTTTATTCAACTTGAAATGTTAAATTATACTAAATGACAACTTAGATATTTGAGTTGAATCAACTTAAAATTTTAAGGCAGCTGGGTTACTTACCCATCTGTTAGGTTGTTACTTAGTACAACTTAACATTTCAAGTTGACTAAATTATTTTAGTTGACTGAACTTAAAATTTTAAGGCAGCAGGGTAACAAATTATTTTAAGCTGACTCAACAAATTGTGTTTTTTATTTTTTACAGTGTAGGCCTTTAAGAATCATTAACAGCGACTTTAGCTTGTGCCTGTAAAGACATGAGTTGCAGTAGCTGTATAGGTCAGTAAGGTGGCCGAGAGGTCTGTCGCTAACACTAATCATTATCTTTCTCCGTCAATACGCTGTACATCAGTGTTTCGATCACCAGCCTGTACAAACACGATTGCAGAGATGAGGAGTGCAGCTATCGGATTGTCGTATCTCGAAGCCCACCATCAGTACTCAACATTTTGATTGACATCCTGTATATTTGGGCCTTAGGGCAGAGGATTGTGGGAACTGTAGTGCACAGTGAATGTGTGTTGGAGGCCAGCAGAGTTGCTGAGTAGCGGATGATTATGCAGCCCTAAGGTGTTGATGGCTTCACTGGGCTGGCCTGGAGCTCCCTCCCTGTTGTGTTCCTGATGTTTCTTTCTTTCTCTCTCTCTTTCACAGTCTTCTTTTTTTTTTCCTGGGGCCGGGCAAAACTGCCTCAGGGGACTGTGGGTAACTGTGATTGACAGCCAGATGCAGGCAGAGGTCGAAGCTGCTTTAAAACGTCAATGGGCTTTCATCTTGTAGCGGACACCAGCTCGCTTTATACACACGCTCTCGCTCTTTCTCTCTCTTTATGTGCTCGAGCGCATGTACGTGCACAATCAACACGTATTATGGAGCTAATGCTATTGTAATACAATCTGCACTGAATTAGCCACTTATGGCTAGGAGTGCACAAGATCATTTCATGATTAGAGAGATTTTTTTTGTTGCACTGCTGAATGAGAAACAGTCTAGACCAGCATAAACTTTCATGCTGGTCCAAAAAACCTCGGTCAACCAGCATTCCAGTTAACACGGAACGTTCGCATAACTCTGGCTACCGTTCTGGCAAGGTTCTCTCGAAGTTCTAAACAAAAGTTCTCAGAAACTCAAAAGTTCTATGAAAAATTGCATTTAAATGTTTGAGAAAAACTGGATGCTTTGATGGTTCTGATCTTCTCTTGAAGCTGGTTTACCATTGGAGACATGCTGGTTTAAGAAGCCCACAACATATTGCTGACACTTTTGCTTAATTTTACTCAATTGGGGGTTGGGAACAAAAGCATACACAAGCACACACAGACACACATCTGTCTGGCAGAAGCTGGTGGAGGCGTCTCTCATTTCTCATCTGTTTCATCCTCCATGTGTAATCAGATTTCAGTGTTTTAGTGTTTGCTGAGGAAAGAGGACCGCTCACTCTCAGAAAGAGGCACCTCAGCCTCTCTGTCTCTGCGTCTGTCTAGTGTTTTATGAATTACAAATATGCCTTACCTGCTGACTTACGTGTTTTGGTAAGTGTAGTGCGTGCTCTTGGTACGCGAATGATGTAGTGCCAGAGAGGTAGTGCGGATCTCTATTATTAATGTGCGTGTAGAAATAAAAATGCTAATCTTGTCTGTATTAATAGGTCGAACGCTTTCCGGGTTGCCTTGAAGTCCTGCGTGAAGTGATGTCAGGGTCCACTTCTACACACAAGTGTTCATGTTATCATTCAGCGTTCACATACACTTAGAAACACACAATGAGAGAGAGAGAGAAAGCTGTGGCCCTTGGCGGGGTAAATGGATGGCTCAGGTTACAGCTCTGTGTGCTGGATGAAGAGAAAGAGAGAGAGAGAGAGAGCGAAAGGGCTGTGAAGGATATTCTGAATCACAAAAGGGTCAGAGGATGAAAAATAGATGGACATGTAAGTTCAGCTCTGGGTGCATTCAGAGCTGGTTTCTCACCTTCCCTCAGAGCTCACCTGACCTCCTGTCTGCGGCGCCTCTTTTTAGGGATACACTGCGGAAGAGTTTGGAGGAGTGTGTCCTTTTTTATATATGTGTTTTTCAAAAGCACACAATCAAAGAAGTGTGCAATTTATGCAAATTATGCTGCCAAAGTCACCTCATTTGCACAAATTCTAAAATTTGCAGAAGTTCTAAGCATTGCATGTAACTTTGGTGGAGAAGGCAGTTCTCAATGAACAAATTAATAGCATATATAAATAAAACAAATGAAAATAATAGAAATTAGATATGTGATATTGTAGTATAAGTAACGTTTGGGGTCAGTATTATTTTTGTTTTGAAAGAAATTAATACTTTTATTCAACAAGGATGCATAATTGATCAAAACTTCTTTAATGTTAAAAAGTAATCAGAAAATTCAGAAGAAGATTTAGTTTTTCAGTAACTTGAAATAAATTACATTTAAAATATATTGAAATAGAAATAAATTATTGTAAATGTAAATATTGCACAATATTACTGTTTTATTGTAATTTGATAAAAATAATGCAACCTCTGTGAGCATAATACACTTTCAAAACTATGAAAACTCATACAATTTTACATTTTGAAATTTTAGTGCATATAATATATACTTAGAAATGTATTCAGTACAAACCTGTTTCCGCCTTTTGTAAACAAATGTAATTACGTAGAATGTTTAATTGTGAGATGTTTCGTATAAGAAATAAAGTCATAATCATGACATTTAAAATCAGAAATAACATTTGTTACTGAAAAAAAAATTCTGGCTTGCATAAAAATAAATATTATAAAATATATAAAAATATATCTATAAAAATATATTTAAAAAAAATAAATAAATACATTCTAAAAAAAATTAGTTTTGCAGTAACAGAAAAAAACATATTTAAAATATATTAAAATCTAAAACAATTATTGCAAATAATATTTCACAGTACTACTGTTTTATTGTAATTTGATGCAACCGCTGTGAGCATAATACACTTTCAAAAATCTGGCTTGCATAAAAAAAAAATATATATATATATATATATATATATATATACAAATCTATATAAAAATATAAAAATATTTTTTAAAAAAATGTTAAAAAACGATAATTTCTCTGAATTTTGTAGTAACAGAAAAAAATATTTAAAATATATTAAAAAACAGAAAACAATACTGTTTTATTGTAATTTGATAAAATAATGCAGCCTCTGTAAGCGTAATACATTTCTTTCAAAAATATGAAAAGATTATACAACTTTACATTTTGAATGGTAGTGTAAATATATAAATATAAAATATATGCGTATACATGCATTCAATATAAGACTTTTTCTTCCTTTTGTAAACAAAATGAACAAAATTGGACAAATTGTAAAATATTTAATTGTCAGAAGTTCCATATAAGAAATAAAGTCACAATCCTGACATTTAAAATTACAAATTTGTTACTGGAAAAAAAATCTGGTTTGCATATTATATATATATATATATATATTACATGTAATAAAATTAAATGAATAGTGACTGTTATTCCAAATGTGTATGCTATGAATATTTATGAATTCTAATTAGTTAAGATAGTTAAGATGCAACCATAGAAGGCCATTGCCTATGTAAGCAGTTGGCTTTAGAGTACCTCACTAGGTTTTGACAGCTGTAGTCACCCTGTTGCTCTCTCTCTTTCTCTTCAGCCAAGTGAAAATCCACTGTCTCTCTCTTGTTCTTTTTTATTTCACGAAGCCTAAATCTGACTCCCTGCCTGCTTGTGTTTCTGTCTGCTTTTGTTCAGATGTTTGTGAAGGGGATGTGAGAGCCACACTGACCCAAATGAATTATGTCCCAGTTCTCCAGAGGCAGTGCGTCAACTATTTAGGGCATTCTGTGCAGGAGATTTTAGACCTAAGAGAAAGGGTGCGTGTGAGCGAGAAACACAACGGAAAGAGAAAATATGCCCCCTCTTTACTAGGTGCAAATTAGGATGCCTCCACCTCATATGAAAACACATCATGGCCAGATTTACACACAGGTCATTTTGAGGTAAGCTATTTTTACTCAGACTATATGCTGCAGCACAGCTGTCAGTCACAGATGTTTTAGAATTACAGGGAGTGTTGTTTTGTTTAGGATGGTCGTGTCTGTGCATTTGATACTTCCCAGTGTGCACTGCACAGGAAGTGGACTACAGCCTCCCACTGTGGTCTGCATTGTTGTTTTAGCACTCCACTCCACCCTGAGCCCTGACAGCACGGCACCAGTGCCCAAAAACAACAAACATGTCCGGTACACTTCAATCTGCACATACATCACGCCATTGTCAGAAAAGGCTGCTCACATTCATTAATTGCTTCAATTCAATTAAAGGATGGCAGACTTTAAACAAGCTTTAAGAGCCTCATTCTCTCTATCTGTCTGACCTTCATCTAGACTCTCTCCATCATCAATAGTGTTATGGAGCACTGTTCTTTAAAAAAATCCTCCTCCAGGTCCTGCAGATTCTTCAGTTTTCCAGCATCTTTTGCATATTTAAACCCTTTCCAGCAGTGACTGTATGATTTTGAGATCCATCTTTTCACACTGAGGACAATTGAGGGACTCAAACACAACTATTAAAAAAGGTTCAAACATTCACTGATGCTCCAGAAGGAAACACGATGCATTAAGAGCTGGGGGGTGAAAACTTTTTGAATTTGAAGATCAAGGTAAATTGTACTGAATCTGTCTTCTGGGAAACATGCAAGTATCTTCTGTTGCTTCTAAATGGCAGTGCTAACTGAAAAAAAAATATTTCAACAAAATAAGAAAAATTTGGACATCTTCATCCTGTTCCAAAGTTTTCAGAAGGCTCTTAATGCATCGTGTTTTCTTTCCTTACTGCTGGAAAGGGTTCAAATATGCAAAAGATGCTGGAAAACGGAAGAATCTGCAGGACCTGGAGTATTTTTTTGGAGAACAGTGCTCAGTTTAACTGTTCAGAACAAACAAGGGACTTATGAACAACCATCACAAAACAAAAAAACAGTCATAGACCATCCAGGTAACCACACGCAGTATTAAGAACCAAGGTTTCCCAAACTTTTGAAGGGGGTTATTTTAATAATTTCAGCCTTTTTTTTGTATTGTGGACTATATGTAAACATCTTTTATGTAAAATATCTTACTCAGGACAGTACTAAATAAAAAATAACATGCATTTTGTATGATCTCTCTTATTTTATTCACATTTTCACAGATTCTGAAAGGGGTTTCCAAACTTTCGCATGACACTGTATCTGTCAAATTCAGCTTACAGTCAACTATTTGAGTCAATAAGACAATGTTTTTGTCAGAAGTCTCTTATGCTCACCAAAGCGGCATTTATTTGATCAAAAACACAGTAAATGTATGTCTTTCTTCAGTTGAAAAAAAAAGTTTTTGAGGAAAGCATTCCAAGATTTTTCTCCATATAGTGGACTTCAATGGTGGACGACGGGTTGAAGGTCCAAAGTGCAGTTTCAATGCAGCTTCAAAGGGCTCTACACTATCCCAGTCAAGTAATAAGGCTCTTATCTAGCAAAACGATCGGTCATTTTATAAAAAAAAAAAAAATTACATACTTTTTAACCACAAATGCTCATTTTGCACCAGCTTGTTTAAAGTCAAACGCCCTTTACAAAAAAAGGGATGATTTTGAAGTTGGAGGAGAAAATGATACAGAATTTTTCACCCTGCCCTACCTTTTTGAACCAAAGTACACAGATGAAGAACTAACTACGTGTGACCTTTCCAGCACGATTGTGTAATGCTTGAAGTTGTAGACAGGCATCGCAGAGCTAGTGCAAGATGAGCATTTGTGGTTAAAAAGTATAGAAATTGTATTTTTTTTTTTTTTAGAAAATGACCGATAGCTTTGTTAGATAAGACCCTTATTCCTTTTTTTTTGTGTAGAGCTCTTTGAAGCTGCATTGAAACTGCAATTTGGACCTTCAACCTGTTGGCTCCCGTTATGGAGAACAATCCTGGAATGTTTTCCTCAAAAACCTTAATTTCTTTCCCTTAATTTGTCATCTTGGATGACATAGAGGTGACTAAATTCCTTTAGGAAACCTTCTGGAAAGTGGAAATTCTGTAATCATCTAGTGTACTCACACTTCTGTCAGTCGAACAAAGATTTCTTGTATCTGTGTCAAACTCATAAAGGGGCAAAAACGTACCATAAATATGGTCGATGACACTTATTAAGCTTTGCGACAGCTTTGTGAGAGAAACAAATTAAAACCAGTGTCATTATGCAGTGGTTAAATGGCAGAATGATCATTTTTGGGTGAATTGCTTTAAACATGAGGAATAAAGTCTTGGCTTTAAAAGCCACAGAGGGCTAATCTGCCACTTATTACTGTTTGTTGTTCGGCTCTAGTGGGGAAAAAAGCTGAACAGCTGGGCTGTATACCACCCAATTACCTCATTCTTCTGTTCTGACAGGTTGAGTTTTATCTCCTGAACAGATTACACGTTGAATGTTTACTGTAAGTGACTGAGAGCAAGACGATGCTGCTGAAAACTGATAAAAACAGCTAAATGTATAGAGTTTAGAGGAAGGCAGTGATCCAAAACCGCAGTACCAACGCTTACATAACATCCTGTCTCTCTTGTCCTGATTTCTGCTGTATGTTCGCATTTGTTTTTGAACTGACAATCCCTGCACCTCCTGCTTCTCTCTCTTTGTCTTTTCCTTTCTCTGTCCACGAGGCGAAATGGAATGATGCAATTTTCTAATTCAGTCAAATAAAGCTCTCCTTTTGTCAGCTGTCAGACGCCAGGCTTACAGAGGTCAGAGGTCACCATGCTGCTCTTAGGAGAGCGCTCATCGATTAGCCGTCAAGCCGCTGCCGCCTCGCCTGTTCCGAGTGGGAGCGATGGAGGGATGCTGAGCTCCATTTCCATAATTGCTCAGTGCCTTAAGTGCTGGAACCTTTACAACAGAGGAGGTTGGAGGAAAAAACAGATGCAGAAATTATAACCCAAATACAGTTATTAAATATCAGTGGATGTACGAACTGGACGATATTGATCTGTAATTGAGCAGGAATAATTCTTCCAGGCATTAAAGCTTCACCCCGTAGCATGGCTCGCTCTCTTTCAACAGGCTTTTATTGTGAGAAATGGAGCTTAATATCTGCAGTGTAGCTTAGGTTTATTCCTCACATATATTTTCTCATTCTTTTATCAATGTGGCACAATGTTGTTTCAGGGTAGTGGTACCAAATCAAACTTTTTCTTGCCTTAGTCTTAAAATATTTGCTCTACAGACAGGAAATGAATTCAAACCAATTCCAATTCATCACCAAATGTAAAACGGAAGGATCTGTCAATGAAAAATCATATTGATCGAGTACTAATTTGAATGCTGGAAGAGACATGTCCCTCTCAGTGTCTCAAATTTGATTTCCATAAATGTTTAAAAATATTTTATGTTATTTTATAGATCCGAAAATAATCATAATAAGATAATTTATTATCTAAGCATTTTTGAAAAGGAAAATAAATAAAAAAATATTTATTAATATTATATATAATAAATATGTATTTAATATTTATTAATTATATTAATTATTAATATTTAATATATAAATATATATATATAAATATAATAAAAATATATAAATATTTTTATAGTTATGCTCAACTTTAAAGCTTACAAATTTTGGATTAAAAACGAAAAATAAATAAATAAATAAATAAATATTTTTATATAGTTATGCTCAACTCTAAAGCTTGCAAATTTTGGATTAAAAACTAACTAAATAAATAAATATATGAAAAAGCAGGGAAAAAAGCTTTGGAGTCAGTATAATTTTTTGGGGGTGGGAAGAAATTATAGAAATTAATACTTTTATTTAGCGAGGATGCTTTAAATTGATCAAAAGTGATGATAAAGACATTTATAATGTTACAAAAGATTCCTATTTCAGATAAATTCTGTTCTTCTAAACTTTCTATTCCTCAATGAAACCTGAAAAAATTCCACTCAGCCATTTTCAACATAATAATAAATTTTTTTTTTGAGCAGCAAATCTGAATATTAGACTGATTTTTGAAAGATCGTGTGATTGGTGTAATGACGCTAAAAATTCAGCTTTGAAATCACAGGAATAAATTCCATTTTAGAATATATTCAAATAGAAAGCAGTTATTTTAAATAGTAAAAATATTTCAAAATTTTACTGTTTTTGCTGTACTTTGGATCAAATAAATGCTGGCCTGGTGAGCAGAAAATGTCTTCTTTAAAAACATTAAAAATCTTTCTGTTCAAAAACTTTTGACCGGTAGTGTATATATACAGACACACACACTGTTAAGTAAATTCTCTCCTAATAAAGGTGTATATTTCTCTGATTGGCCTTTCTGATTGACTGACAGCCATCTTTCGACCACTTAATGCTGAAGGGATGGAACAAACTCAGCAGAGCAGAGCCTGGCAGACAGCTCATCTGTTTACGATTTGAGTCCGGCCAGGAAGAGAGGTCACAGGTCAGCAGCGTGTTCTGAAAGGTGTATGCTGAGAGAGCGAAAGACAGAGAGCGAGAGATATGGGACGGGAGGGATAAAGGGTGGTCCTGTCACAACATGGCTGCTTCCTTCCACATGAAGACCACTAAACCGCAGCATTTCCTCTCCCAGAGCGGCTTCTATCATTAGAATGTGGAATAACACACTAAATTGACTGATGACGGTTGGCTCGCGGAGCCTTTCTTAAGCCGTAAAGGGCCCCTGATAGCTGTGGACATGGCTTTTATCGACCCCGCACTTGTGCGTATTAATAAGGTCTGCTGCTCACATTCACTCCTCTCAGATCTCCTTATCTGTGTTTCCTCCCACATGACAGATGAGTGTGTCTGGGGCGCAGCATGGTCAGACAATGGCTGTATGTGTATGTGTGTGTGTGTGTGTAATGACTCCAGACCAGCAGCGCTCTGATTGCTGCTGATTTAAGGCTGTGCTCCGTGCTGTTAATGGTCTCACACTGCGATAGAGAGGTGGCTCTGGGGGCAGGGCCATATTTAACAGCCCCTGACTGCTCATTACTGGATGTCCCTGATCACCCGCACTCCTCGTCTTATCGTTTAAGGTTGGCGGCTCGAATTTTTGAGGATGAAAACAATTAGACGTGAGATTTACGTCTACATAGTCATTTTTACAATAATGAGAGCAACGAGGACTGGATAATGCGGAGGATAAACATCCACGGATGTAGCGGGGAGAGACAGCCTCAGCGTGTGCTGTTTTATTGAAGCTCTCGTTTCCTGACCTCTACATTACTACATCATCAAATTACAAATTCCATTACAATGAAATGTTTACAGCGTCGCTGCTCTGCCTGCTCCACACATCTTCTGTGACCCGTCCGCATGTCCGTGCGTACGCGAGGAGATGACTATTTGCCGAGCGCAGGGCCGTGCATGTGCATGAATACCGAGATTACACTCGAAATAGCAGATGAGAGTCTTCCGTGCAACCTGAATGAATATCTAGAGGTTTACATAGAGAGAAAGAGCCAGCTGTCTTGCTGTCACGGCATGCTATATGCAACTACACAGCCATTATGGCGAATGTGTGCGTATTTGGTACATACTTGCAGATTTGAACCACCTTCATTCAATCTGCCTGTGGGTTATAAAGGTACTAGATAACTAATAGACACTCACAAGGTGAGATCAGCCACTGTATTGCTGTGTTCAGGGTCTTAAAGGGATAGTTCAGACAAAATAGAAAATTGTGTTATTTTCTCACCCTCATGTTGCTCCAAATCTTTTTGACTATAAAAACAGCATTTTTACATATAACTTTTCTGTACAATGACAATTCAATGGCATTTCATAAAAAGCAGCCTAAAATTAATTTATACAGCTTGCTGTAAGTCTTCTGAAGTCATTTTATAGATTTAAGAATGTTTTTTAAAACAAATGAGTACTTTTATTCATCAAGGATGCATTAAATTAATCAAAAGTGACAGTAAAGAGATTTATAAGGTTTCAAAAGATTTCTTTTGGCACTAAATACTGTTCTTTTGAACTTTCTATTTATTAAAGAATTAAAAAAGTTCAAATGTTTTCTGAAGGATCATGTGACACTGAAGACTGGAGTAATGGCTGCTAAAAATAGCTTTGCTAAATGATATTTAAAAAAAATATATATATATCAGTTGTGTTGCTTAATATTTTTTTCTGGATTCTTTGATGAATAAAAAGTGAAAAAGAACAGCATTTATTTAAAATAAAAATATTTTTAAACAATATACACTACTGTTTAAAAGTTTGGGGTCAGTATTTTTTTTTAAAGAAATTAATACTTTTATTCACCAAGGATGTGTTAAATTAATAAAAAGTGATAGCATAGATTTACATTGTTAGAAAAGATTTGTATTTGAAATAAAATGCTGTTTAAAGAATCCTGAAAAAAAGAATCACTTGTTCCAAAAAAATCTTTGACAGCATAACTGTTTCCAACACTGAAAATTCAAATAATAAATCAGTATATTAGAATGTTTTCTGAAGGATCATGTGACACTGAAGACTGGAGTAACAGCTGCTGAAAATTCAGCTTTGCATCACAGGAATAAATTATATTTTAAAGTATATTAAAATAAAAACTATTATTTTATATTGTAATAACATTTTGCGGTATTAATGTTTTTTTCAGTATTTTTAATCAAATAAATGCAGGCATGATGAGCACAAGAGACTTGTATATATATATATATATATATATATAAATGCAAAACAATTATATGCATCACATATAACAAATGCAATAGATCAAACACATACAGGGTTTGTGCTTTGTAATATCGAGGTCAAAGTCATGAACTGTTGAGGAGAAGTAACATTAAAAATGCATGAAGAATATTAGTGTGTTTTTTAAATAGATTTAGAAGGATTGCTGTTTGATTATGTGCCTACTTGGTTTGCATTTACTGTGAGAGTTTGTTTTCCCCTGTTTTGATGTTGAATTGTAAATGAGAGCTTGTAAATTAGCTGCCTTATTTTCCTATTTAATGCATCATGGTATAAGTGTCCATGAATAGTGGGATGTTAATTAGTAAAAATGCTCTAAAAGGACTCGGGATTTATGTGGCCATCACATGGCCGCTTCCTGAGAGATGCAGAGAAAAAAAAGCAGAGGAAATGCGGGTGCACGGAGAGCTCTGGCTGGGTAAATAAATTCATAAAAGGTCCATGTGATATATGGTGCTGAGATCCTCACGGACAAATGCAGGAAATTTTTGTGACCTGAATTCACAGGAAGAATACCATAAATTTGATGGCGTTGGTGCTTTTTCTTTGCTCCTTTTTTCTATCCTGGTTAGAATTAGTGATTTAGCACGGATTCAGGAATGAATTAGATTATAGATTAGTGGAGGAAAAGGAAGGAGTACTCGACTCTGTGTTCCTTGATCCGACAGTGAATCTGGAAAGATTCATTCAATTTGTTTTTTAAATGAGGTGTGAAATGGGGCTCTGCCACTCCGTTTGCTCTTTGTTTTGTTCCCACACCTCTGATTTGTTTGGACACCCTCAACGAGGAGTCGTCTGTTAAGTGCCACGCTCAAGCTGTGTAGGCAGATTAGCCTCGCTCTAAACACTCCGTAATTGAGCGCAGAAGCAAACGGGGCCGCACAAGTGCATTTCATCTATCTTATACTCTTCTCTAGGTCCCTTTAATTTCCTCCTTCCTTCCTTTTCTGCTTCTTGCTTCACTCATTTGCACTGAGCTATAAATAAAAAGACCAGCTCCTGCAAGAGATGTACAGATTTGCGTCTGAATGCTCCCTCAAGCCATAACCAATATTATGATTCCTGACAAGTCAATGTAGAATGAGACATGCAAAATAAAAGTTCATACTCCCCAACCCTACATTGCTCTCCAGCCTCCATCTGCAACGCCTAGATTCATTGAAAAACCTGCCTCTTTCTACAGTTTTGCAAAAAAATGTATCTGTAAATACAACTCACTACAGTTTCTAGCTGAAATGGCCACTAGTGGCAATAAAACAGCAATTTTCATTCCTTTTCACACAAATAATGACAACTTGCATAACACTGTTATGCTTTCAGTATGCTTTTACCATAGTCAGGGGTGGACATAAGTTTTTTAGCCTGGTTCCCATAAGAGAACCTGGAGATTTGGTTTGTTCCTCACCCTACACATAGTGTGACCCATTAAATATAACTCTAATTATTAAATTAATTAATAATAGTGATAATAATATCATTGGGCTTTATTTATTTATTTTTTTAAATAAAATAATAAAATGGTATTATGTTGTAAAATAAAAAGGGAGTATTAAATAAATTATGATTACTTTATAGTAAACTTAAAAATAATATGATAAAATGTACTTCATGTGAATTTTCGTCATTTTCAAACCTAAATTAGCAAGCTTTTATTTTGGCAGGTTGCAACAAGTAAGTATACGTGCTTACGCCAGGTTTAGTGCTTCCACTTAAAGAATGTTGAGCGTCAATGTCACGTTTTTGCACTGTGCTTTAAAAACGTCAGCGAATAGCCTAAAATTATGCTTTCAGTTCGAATAGAAATCTTAGTATTACAGTTTGACAATCGAAAATGGTAACTGTGCATTAACAGCTTTCAACTATGTTGGTATGCAAATGCGCTTTGAACTTATTTACACACTGCATTTTCTTATTTTGGTCGTGTATGCGGACCAGCAGACCACTTATGTCCACCCCTGACCATAGTGCATGATTTGCATACTGATACATTTTGAAGTTCAAATCATAACCAGTTTCATATATATGGCTTTTCCAATGTAGTAAAATTGCTCAGTAGCGCCCCTGATACAGCACTGCACTTGCCACGCAGAGTGTTTTATTGCCATTCATCTGACATTTCATTTTCCAAACTGCTACGATATGTAGTTACTCAATAATATTTTGTTGTTTATAAGACTGTGGTCCAAACTCAATTTCATACAACCCATGTTATTCACTACAACAGCTTGGGAAATTGCTTAATAATAGCAATATTGAAGCCGTTGTAAAATCAAAATTCTACAGATAAATCCTGTGGGAAGTTTTTTGCAAGATGTGAGTACATATCATTGCAGTTTCCAACAGAAATTAATACTAGAGGTTGTAAAACAGTGAGTACTTATAATTGTTTTCATATACAATTATGATTACAGCTCCATATGTTTCACTTTCTAGGCATAACAAGCTTGCTTCCAGGATATGAATCCTGTGAAAAACATGACTCACAGTGAAAGAGCTGCAGAGATCAAAACCAAGCTAAAATGGCATGCTTGCAATTGTGTTTTTACATCACATTTGCTTTTGTTAATACTATTAGGTGTAATGCAGATGGTACGTTATTTTAAAACGTCATGGAGCATTAGAGTTATATCGCCACTCAGCGGACATTTCAAGTCAGAACTGCGGTGATGCATACAAAACCAATGTCACATAAAACGTACTGTATTTACGTTTATCTGTTCTGGAGTGGCTCTTTTAGCGCCACTCAGTGGACATTTCACATCGAATATGTCACGAAACGTATGTGGTGGTACATATTTCAAATCTTGTGAAAAAGTTACCACATGTACGTTTTCGTCATGAGATCAGGTTGGTTGAATCTCATGTTTAGGACACATTTATTACAAAATATTTATGTAAATAAATCATGTAAATTCATTGTATGAATAAATATGATGTAGTTCTCATGTAGTAAACTTGCTCACTAGACCCCCCGGTACAGCACTGCACTTACCACGCATAGTGCTTTATCACCACGTATCGGACATTTCATTTCCTAACTGCTGTGATATGTACAACAACCAACATAATGTTGCCAAATTCATGTTTTTCTGTTCTGGATAAAACTGAACGCGCTTTTAGCGCCACATACTGGACAGTTCACTTTGAAAGAACTGCAGAATGTGCAAGAAGCAATGCAATATCATTTTGCATAAATGGCATCACAAGCACATTTTTTCCTATGAGTCTGGGTTGTAAAAACAACACCAGGCTCATCGGCTCTGTCTTCACCTCTTCAGGAAGCTGGGCGGGAGACCCCAAAACACAGGCTGACAGAGATTCTCTGTTGACAGAAAGATGCTTGAGATGCAGAAAATAACAGCGCATGTGTGCGACTGCAGGAAGGAGAGCTTTGCTACGCCGTGACCTTTAAACCAAGTCTCACATCTGGCTTAAACCCCCCTGCTTCTGAAATCATCCCCCCTACAAGGGACAGGAAGCTGCTTTTCCCTCATCCTTCCAAAAACAGGCCAGACAGACCACCACGCAGCAGCCGACCCCCTTCCACTGTCACAAAAACACACTCTCACCCAGTAAGGCAAATAAGGAATCAGGCACAAAATTCAATCAGAAGAGTTTCCCTGGGTAGTTTAAAAAAAATAATGTTTAATAATATAGTTTAAAAACTATATAAGTGTGAAAGGGGTTAGTGAGAGTATGGCAAGTGGACGTTCCCCCATGTTGCTCCAGGCAGCAGCTTCAGCTCTGGGTGATGTATGGCCAGGCAGGCTGTTTCCACGGGAACCAATCCATCACACCACCGTCAGCCGTCAACAGGCCTGCCCCATGCAGCACGGCCCGACCTCCACTCACCACAGGCACTGAGCCAGGAGAGAGAGAGACAAATAAGAGCAGACCTCACAACTTTACAATGGCTGTTATCAGTGCTTCACTGATTGTGATCTGTTACACGCGGCCGGCGACAAAACGCCCAGATTGACATGTCTGCTGTCCTCAGGGCTCTACACATGCTGGGTTACAGCTTACCTGAAGCAGGCAGGCTAGGGTTTTAGGGTTCTGCGCTATGCCCGTCATCATTCACTTAAAATGACACAAGGCCCCGCCCACAAGCCATGATGGCCCTGCCCAAAAGCAAGTTTCTGTTTATTTTGCCTTTTTATGTTCTGGTGAGATGTTTTCTTTTCTAATCTTTTTAGATTTCTATCAGCTCAAATATGACAGTCCAAACATTCAACTGGCCAAATTTTGTCTGAAATTACTCAATATTATTTTGTTGGAGCGAAAGGGATTTCATACAAATCATATTATTAAGTGCAACAGCTTGTGAAATTGCTTTAGAAGCAACATTGAGGCCGGCCTTTAAAAAAAATGATACAGGTGAATCTTATGCCAGGGTCACATTTATTCTAAAATATTTATATAAATGAAAAAACGGTAACACTTTACAATAAGATTCCATTAGTTAATGTATTAACTAACATGAATGAACAATACTTTAATTACAGTATTTATTAATCATTATTAATGTTAGTTAATGAAAATCCAGTTGTGCATTGTTAGTTCACAGTGCATAAACTAATGTTAACAAGTTAAACAACTTTTGATTTTAATAATGCATTAGTAAATGTTGAAATTAACATGAACTAAGATTAATAAATGCTGTAGAAGAATTGTTCGTTCTTAGTTCATTAACTAAATAGATACTAGTAGCGTCTAGTGTTAACTAATGAACCTTACTGTAAAAAATCTAAATTCATATTATGTTAATAAATTAGTGCTGGGCAACATTTATACTATAATATATGTGTGTGTAGTGTGTATAGATAAAGACACACACATACAGTATATATTTAGAAAGTATTTACATGTATTTGCATGCATATATTTATATAATATAAAGTATATTATATATAAATATATTTAATATATAAACATAACATATTTTTCTTAAATATATACATGCATGTGTGTGTATTTATATATACAAAATAATACACAGTGCATACACATATATTATGTACACAAAAACATTTATTTTGGATGTGATTAATCATTGCCCAGCACTTTAATTAATATTTAATTAATATTATATTGTACGTATATTTTTAGAAGAATTACGATTTTATGCATTATTTCTATAACCATTATGCATTATTTATGACAATTATGCATTATTTCCCTCACATTTCAGTAATTTTCTACAGTTTACAGTCTCATGGCTAATTTCATTTTTTGCAACCACAGAATTTAGTTTAGTTTTGTTAAGCAGATCTATACCCACAATGCACAGGTTTTATTCAGTAAAACATAAATCTTGTTTATGTGAAACTGCTTAATTATGACACATTGAAACACTCTAACCTGAATTTCACTGGCTCATGACCTTGTGACCTCATTGCAGGGTTTTCAAGGCAGTGCCTTTGATTGAAGCATTACAGATCAGGACCTAGAGAGAGGGAGACAGAAAGAGAATAAGATAGATGAGAGGAATGCAAGGAGGGGTAGACAAAGAGACATCCAACGGCCTGTCGTATGCCTCATTACAGCCTAAACGAGTGAGGCTGCGTGAGGAGGAAAGCACCACGGGTCTCCCTTCCCCTTCCTCATCCATCTCTTCATCTGTCCCTCCAGTCACCCATCAGTCCGCTCTGACCTCTCCTGCTCTTCTGTAATCTACCAGAACTGGCGGGGAACCCCTGGCTGTTCTGAGAACGCTAAATTCACTGGCTTGTGTTTACCGGTCAAAAAGAGAAAGAGTGTGAACACAAGCAGAGTGACTTCAGAGAGAAGCCGAAAGGTTCAGCTGCTGTCAGGGAGATCAGAACAAAAGTAAACACTGAGACTGGCAGGCGTGCTTCTTTTTTTAATCCGCCGCTGCGCTTCCATCTTTCCATTTCTGTCTTTTTTTCCCGCACCGACATTCCAGCAGGTGACTCCCTCAGTACCCCTGCCGGCTTGAGGTGCCCGGCCGCTGATGGCAGGGCGTGTGGATTTCTGCTGTTGCTTTTTATAATTTGTCCCGGAAATGTCGACAATCGGCCTCGAGTAATGAGCGGCACTTGTGGTCTTAGTCCTGACAATAGTAGGAAGACCTGCGTTGTGTGTTGTAAAGTGAGAGGGGGTGTGGGCCTGAGTAAACTGTATGAATGTGTGTGTGCGTGTTTGTCAGATGCAGGGTATACACATTGTATTTGTTATAGTTTCAGTAATAAGGCCGTCTATTGTTATTAAGACATTGGTGTCTTTTATTATATGTGACCCTGGACCACAAAACCAGTCATAAGTGGAACAGGTATATTTTTTATTTTTTATTAGGATATTAAATAAAGATCATATTTCATGAAGATATTTTGTAAATATCCTACCATAAATATATCCAAACTTAATTTTTGTTTAGTAATATGCATTGCTAAGAACTTAATTTAGACAGCTCTAAAGGTGATTTTCTCAGTATTTTTTCAGATTCCAGATTTTAAAATAGTTGTGTCTCAGCCAAGTATTGTCCTAACAAACCATACATCAATGGAAAGCTTATTTATTTAGCTTTCAGATGATGTATAAATCTCAGTTTAAAAAAAATTGACCTGTATGACTGGTTTTGTGGTCTAGGGTCACATATTATTGCCGCTTTTTTATAAAAGCAAAATAAAACGGTATTACAATTTAAAATAACTGTTTCTATTTTAATATATTTTAAAAACTAAATTTATTCCTGTGGTGACACAGCTGAATCAAATCATTCTATCATGCTGATTTGCTGCTAAAGAAATATTTCTGATTATTGTCAATTTTGAAAACTTTATTTTTGCAGGATTCTTTGATAAATAAAAAAAAAGTTCAAAAGAACAGCATTTATTTGAAATAGAAATATTTTGTACCATTATAAATGTGTACTGTCACTTTTGATCAATTTAATGTGTTAATATTTAATAATATTTAATTTGTAATAATAAATCTATCCATCTGACATATCTGAAATATGTTTTTAAATGAATTAAACACATTCTAATATAAATAATATAATATATAAATGTCAAGTAAATGAATAACAATATTAATCTAAATTTTTTAAGTATTATAAATTATAATTATGAAACGTTGATGTAAAAAAGGAAAACAAATAAAATAAATGGTAACACTTTATTTTACGGTTTCTTAACTAGCTGCTTATTAGCATGCATATTACTAGAATATTAGCCATTTATTAGTACTAATTAAGCACATATTAATGCCTTACTCTACATGACCTTATCCTACATCCCTAATCCTACCAATACCTAAACTTAACAACTACCTTACTGATTATTAATAATCAGCAAATTTGGAATTTATTGAGGAAAAAGTGATAGTTAATAGTGAATAAGTGTACCCTATTCTAAAGTGTTACCAAATAAACATTATAAATTATAATTATCAAAGGGATTGTTTACCAAAAAAATGAAATTTCTGTCATTAATTACTCACCCTCATGTCGTTCCAAACCCGTAAGACACAAATTAGGATATTTTTGATGAAATCTGAGAGCTTTTTGACCTTGCTGTAATGCAACTACCACGTTTAAGGCCTAGAAAGGTAGTAAGGACATGGCTGAAATAGTCAAAAATATCTCACTTTGTGTTCCGAAGATGAACAAAGATCTTACGGGGGAATAATTTATGACAGAATTTTCATTTTTGGATGAACTATCCCTTTAAATATTGATATCTCCAGGTGTGATAAATGCAGTATGCCATGAAATTGTTAAACAGGGAGAAAATGACTGAAATGTCCAAGACAAATGTGTTTAATTGTCATGAAAATAATGCACAAACATGAACACTTTTCCTCCCTACATTCCCATAATGTGGGAATTATTTCGGGACCAAATACTCAATCTGTGTATACTTCTAAAATGCTGGTACTTTTATTAAAAATTCTGTCTCATCTCTACCTGCCTCTTCAGACATCACAAACCGTCCTCTCAGCGAGTCAGTCGATAAGTGTTTGCTAGAGCAGTATTTAAAAGTGTGCCAGGGTGTTGTGTTAATGATGAAGAGAATGACGGCTGTTTGAGGTGTCTGTCAGGAGCGTGTGTGTGGCATCCCGAGCGACTCGTCAGGCTGAGAGGTGTGAATGCTGGATGACTGCACTGTGACAGCGAGTGTCAGAGGCGGTGACGGCAGTTCCCGCCGCTGCCTCCCGTACCCTGACGAAAAACACAAAAAGAGCTCCGTTTCACACCATACAGCAATGATGATGGATAGTAGAGCTGATATCAGTCACCTGAGAAAGAGGAACAGCTGTGGGATGTTTATCACCTGACCTCTCTTGATATACTTATCAGCTATAGAGTCTACAATCTTCTAGAATCTTCATAGTACTACTTCTTCTGGCAGAATGTTCCTCCAAAATCTGAAGACAAATTGGAAAAAGTACAAATATGTCAAGGATTCTTCATTGCGAGGATCAAACGAGCAAACGTCCAGTTATCATTCTTTAACCTAACCGCTCCCACGCCACTGCCAAAAGAACAGGAAGAGAGGAAACTCATAATAAACACAAGCTGAAATTTATTACAGATGCACAGTATACTAACTGTCATAGTGACATGACATCTGTTTGTAGACGAACAGTAAACATGAATGCCTGCGCTGGCACAAAGCACCGACAACAGCTTTGTGTTTTCTTACAGCGCATCTTCCTGCTCCTTTAATCTCCTTCTTTTTTATTTACTTGACTTGTACAAAGTCTGAGTTATTATCAGACTTTGACAATCAGTCCTGCTCATCTGAGATACAAAAATAGCAGAACAAAGTATGGCTGTGAGCTGAACGAGCCCAAGTAATTAATTAAAAGAGAAGCCGTCAATATACAGGCAATTACGGTCAACAGCAGTCCATGATCAAAGCCGCCGATGACTGCGTAGCCTCAAAATACACTCTGTTTTCAAAATCATTAACAAATAACTTGTAAACATGTCATCTCGCTCATTTCAAATGCGCAAGCTCCTTTGATGGGACTGCTGGACTTAATATAAAAACATGGAGGCATTAATCTGAGCGCACGTTCTTCAAACCCAGTCCATCATGTGGCAGTTGGTGCATTTTATTGTTTCACTTGTCAGGATTTGTGAAGATTTAAGTGTAGATGCTAGCTTATGAACCCACCTTATTCTTTTGATTGTTCTGTTTATTTTTGTCAAACTGTTTCTTACACTCATGCTATATAAAACTATAATGTAAATAACATGAGGCTAATTCAGTAGGGCAGTGTTTTTTTACTATTTAAACTGCCTTCACAAATCAGAAAGGAAAATACAGGATGCCTTAGTACCTTACTTAGAGATTAATGCAATGTGACATCCTGTAATAGGACAAACTTTGTTTTGTATGCTTTCTAGTGCTGTCAAATTTAGCACGTTAACATAGCTGATTATTTTTTTCAGTTTAGTCACGTTAAAAGTATTTAACGCAGGGGTGGGGCTAGGGTTGGCCACTCACAACTGCTGCTTCTCTCTCTTTTGTTTTTTTGACAAGAAGTGCATTCATTTAGTCGGAGAATGTGTTTATGACTTTTCAGAGGCGCTAGTCAAACGAGATCCACGACATGTTCTGCAGCAGCAGCTCTTAAAGTAATAGCAGTCAAATAATCTAATAACTCAGTTGCTGTGATGTCTGTTAATCAAAGAACAAAAGAAAAAAGAGGTTATCAACAACTTTTGTAACTTTAAGGATTCGTCTAGATCTAATTTAGTATTGAGTGTTTGATAACTTTTTAATATTTAATTTCTGTTTATTTCCTACTTGCTGAAGGGCAAATGTATATAATAGGTTTATGTGAAGATTTTTAAGTTCACTTAAATTAGAAGTTGTTATTTTTTAAAGTCTAATAAATGTTATAATAGATAGCTCTCAATTTTTTTTTTCATGTTGAATGGCTATAGTCAGTGGTTAAGTAGTAGGGGGAAAAATAAATGTTTAAAAAACATTAAAGTATTTATAAAATAAAAATTAACAAATATTAACAATATACTGTCTTTAAGTTGTTTCTACATTAATTTGATGATTGAAAGTGAAATTATTGCAATATAAAAGTATATTTAAAAAACTTTAATGTTAGGTGGGATTAATCGTGATTAATTTCAGAAAAAATGTGTGATTAATTAGTACTTTTTTTTTAATCGATTGACGGCACTAGTCATTTCTTTTTTTTTTTTCTAGTGTAAGTGCTAAATAAAAACAAATAAAATATATATTTTTGCATATTAAGATTTGTGCATAAAACAGAAAATGACCAAAAATATATTTATATGCATTAAAAAATACATTTATATTTGGAATGCATTAAATTAATAAAAAGTGACAGTAAATACATTTACAGTAGTCAACATTTGAAGTGGATCAAAAACGTTAATCAAAGTTGTCCTAAAACAAGAACCGGTATTGTTTTGGTTTTAGGACAACTTTGATGAAAGGTTCTGATCCACTTCAAATGTTGACTACTGTATACAGTTGAAGTCAAAAGTTTACATGCACCTTGCAGAATCTGCAAAATGTTAATTATTTGACCAAATGGGATCATACAAAATGCATGTTATTTTTTATTTAGTACTGAGCTGAATAAGATATTTTACATAAAGACGTTTACATATAGTCCACAAGAGAAAATAATAGTTGAATTTACAAAAAAATTACCCTGTTCGAAAGTTTTCATACACTTGATTCTTAATACTATGTTGTTACCTGAATGATCCACAGCTGTTTTTTTTAGTGATAGTTGTTTATGAGTCTCTTGTTTGTCCTGAACAGTTAAACTGCCTGCTGTTCTTCAGAAAAATCTGTATGATTTTGAGATCCATCTTTTCACACTGAGGACAACTGGGGGACTCATATGCAACTATCACTGAAGGTTCAAACGCTCACTGATGCTTCAGAAGGAAAAACGATGCATTAAGAGCCGGGGGTGAAAACTTTTAGAATGTGAAGATCAGGGTAAATTTAACTTTTTTAGTTTTCTGTGAAACATGCAACTATCTTCTGTAGCTTCTGAAGGGCAGTGCTAAATAAAAAATATATGATATTTAAGCAAAATAAGAAAAATGTACACCTTCATGCCACCTCTGTTCAAAAGTTTACACCCCTGGCTCTTAATGCATATACATTTAGATCATTTTAGTAGGAAGCAAAGATAGGAAATAAATAGAAATCACTTTTTTAAATCTTTTGCATTAAGCATTTATAACTGTGTTTAGGTATCTGAATGTCTGTTTGTTTCGGCCAGGGTTGATGGTTAGAGCTGCTCTCAGGTCCTGCTGTGTCCTGGACAGAGACATTCCAGCTCTCCGCACATTTGCTTTCCATTAGCCCTGGCCTGTGAAGCACAAACTCACACCAGTTCCTACAATTTCCCCAGAATGACTGAAACAATTTCTGCCAGGCAAAAGCAGAGAACAGCAGAGACAACTTACGATGGCATCTCAACACCTCTCGCGTCTCAGCTCCGAAGATCCTTTACCGTGACAACATGTTTACCTAGATATATGCTTACTAGTTCAGATCTCCTCAGGGACCTTGGAGACAGAGACAAATATGTGAAGAAAAAAAGAACAACAGATCTCTCTTCATCCAGAACTACTCTTGCTTTTTTTGTAAATGCAGCTGTCATGATTACGAACAGCTTAAAAATACAGTACAATACCTTTATGCTGGAGTTCACAAAGATGGGGCGGTAATTACTGTAGTGTGTTTGTGTGCATGTTGTATTTTGAGACTTTAAAGAAGATCTTGTGTGACTGAAAGGTGTTGTGAAGGGGTGTGGGAGGTGAGGAGTTGTCATTCAGCCCCTGAGGAATCAGAAAAGGAGATTGTGGGAAGGAAAGAGAAACAGAGAAAGAGAGAGATGGAGGGAGGGGTTCAAGGAAAGTTAGGAGGTGTGTTTGCTCCGGTGTGTAATGAGAGCTCAGAAACCAGTGCGTGTTCCTCCTACGAATGTTCACTGAGCCTTTCATCAGAGCGCCAGCCATTCGCCATCTTTCACAACCTCCTCCACAGTGCAAACATACACATATAAATCTGTACATTTGCATCTATATACAGAGGGGTGCAAAAGTCGGAAAACGCTAGTGACCGTGTTTCTCTTTTTGTGCAAATGTGATCAACGTAACAGTTGGTTCTTTTAAATCAAAAACAAAGCACAACAGTTAGTTTTAGTGAATTAGAAACACAGCTATTAACCAACTTCAAGATTAATTCATCATCCCTAAATAGATAGTAAAAAGTCATACATTTTTCAATGAAAATTCTGTCATTAATTTCTCACCCTCATGTTGTTCCAAACCTGTTAAACCTTCGTTCATCTTCGGAACACAAAAATATATTTTTGATGAAATCTGAGAGCTTTCTGACCCTCCATAGACCGCAATGTAACTGAAATGTTCCCAGACCCAGAAACGTAGTAAAAACATTTCAGTTTTCTCTGCAGGGTCAGAAAGCTTTTGGATTTTTCATTTTTGTTCTCAAGAAAACTCAAGGTCTTACCGTTTTGGAACGACATGAGGGTGAGTAATGGCAGAACTTTTATTTTTGGGTGAACTGTCACTTTAAGACAATTCTAAAATGAAACTATTATATTCATTACGATTTCCATCACAAGCACACATGCACTCAATGCATAAACTGACGTGTTAAGGCCTGTGGCACACATGCACACTCCAACAATGATCGTCTGAAGACGGGGTCACTATATGTCAAGGAGGCATGCGTGGCATGGTGCCCCTTATTTATTCTCCCTGTTCACCACAAAGTCGTCACAAAGCATCCAATAATGACGGCTGTGGGCCTGCATTTTAATGAGCCGTTATATGAGAGGTCTGCCTCACAACGAGCTTGTCTTACACAGGTCAGAGGTCGTGACCCCTAGCGCGGCGTGTGTTTACCAGCAGGCAGTGGCGCGGGCTTTTGAGTGGAGCTGAGATTAACGCACACTATCATTGGCTGTGGTTGATTTAAAGCCACACCGTCACAAATCACCCCCTCCTCACAGTTATTCCATATGGTGACTTTAGCATTAAAGGGCAACAGTCGAGACCCACATGACATACCAGAGAGAGAAAACAGACTGGAGAAAGATATATTTTCATTAGTTTTTAGTGAGTTGTCTCATTTTGTTTTCGTCCTGGGATTGTTTTATGCGAGATCTAAGTAAAATAGTGTTATTTTTAGCATGTTGATGTACTACATATAAAGTCTAAAATTTAAATACACCTTGCAGAATCTGCAAAATGCTAAGAGGGATTGTACTAAATGCATGTTATTTTTATTTAGTACTGGCCTTGATTAAGATATTTCACATAAAAGGCATTTACATATAGTCCACAAGAGAAAATAATAGATGAATTTATAAAAATGACCCTGTTCAAAAGTGATCCACAGCTGTGTGTGTGTGTTTTAGTGATAGAGTCCCTTGTTTGTCCTGAACAGTTAAACCTTCTGTTCTTCAGAAAAATCCTTTAGGTCTCACAAATTCTGTGGTTTTTCAGCATTTTTTTGTGTATTTGAACCCTTTCCAACAATGACTGAATGTTTTTGAGATCCATCTTTTCACACTGAGGACAACTGAGGGACTCATATGCAACTATTACAGAGGGTTCAAACGCTCACTGATGCTTCAGAAGGAAAAACTGTGCATTAAGACCCGGGTAGTGAAAACTTCTGAATTTGAAGATTTGAAATGTCACTTATTTTGTCTTCTGGGAAACATGGAAGTATGTTCTGTAGCTTATTAAGGCAGTACTTATTGAAAATATATATATATTTAGGCAAAATAAGAAAAATTTACAAATCTTCATTCTGTTCAAAAGTTTACACCCCTGGCTCTTAATGCATCATTTTATGTGAAATATCTTTTTTTCAGGTCAGTACTAAATAAAAAATAACATGCATTTTGTATGATCCATCTTACTTTGGTAAAATAATTAACATTTTGCAGATGTGCAAGGTGTATGTCAACTTTTGACTTCAACTGTACATATGATATCCATAATTTTAATCATTTTGTTGTGAGTTTTTGCAATTTTGTTTTTTTTGTTTTTTTGTTTTTTTTTTTTATTTGTCTATGTAGGTTTTTAGTGTTTTATTGTAGTACTTCAGTTAAAACTTACTGATAATGAGAAATGTTGCTTTGGCAATTAGCTGAAATAAATTTGTGTGTGTATGTGTGTGTGTATATATATATATATATATATATATATTCAGGCTTGTGTTTATTACATCAGAAATCCCCAAAATGTTCATTTTGGAAATGAGAATAAATGAAGATAAAAAGAAAGCTAATTCAATTAGAATGATTTAAATAAGTTTTATGGTTTTAAAGTAATGAAAATTCACACTGATCACTGTCTTACAATAAATCCTTGATTGTAATGTACATGTGTTACATGCACATTATTCCCAAGAAAAATGTTTTTCTTTTATATTTGATAACTTTCCTTTTTCCACTGATGTCACACAGGCTAAAATGCTAGCCAAATAGCAAACTCGGGTCTGGCTCTTTTTTATGATCAAATCAATTCCCAGCTAAATAAAGTTCTCAATACACATTTTCTTCCTCGGTGAATATCCTGTTTCACCTAGAACACATCAGTTTATGCAAACAAAATGTGTTTCTAGCGCTGTTTCTTTGACTTTAAATCTTCACGTTGACAGCTCGGCCCCCTTGGTTTAAGCTTGGCTCCTATAAAAGTGCTGTAGCGGAATCACAGTATCTGATTGGGCTTTTACAGCTCTCCGGCTCTATATCACCTGCACCCAGCATGCATTGCTCCGGCTTTACTGAGGCTGTTTGCATACAGCAGCACAGATCAATAGCGAGAAATCAAAATCCTTGCTGCTATACAGCTCCATAAAGGGTCCGTGCATGTGTCTAGAGCTTCCTTATGCCGTATAATGTAACTCCTCCTTTTACCATACAAACACACACTTAATCAGAGCAGACGATTTTCTTGTGCAATGCATGTGTGTGTATGTGTGTGTGTTTTTTTACCAGTGCATTGTTGTGCCCACATGATAATTGAATGTGCGCTCAGGCAGCATCCGTGCTAGCGTTCCAGCTCACACTTTAATTAGTTTAGCTTTGTGTCTGCCGGCTCGGCCATCAGTCGCCAATCAATAGCACTCCGGAGAACAGAAGGGCTCTATTGGAAACAGATACATAAGCTTTGTAGATAGCGCTGCTCATCCACCCGCTCCACATACCTCGGACGGCTTTAAATGTGTCCGACGTTAGAGTGAACATGCTTAATTGTACAGATAAATGAGGCCTCTGAAGCTGGTTTTATGTGTGCGAGCGTGTTTGCATGAGGTGAGCTCGGTTATTGCTGTTCAGTTATTGCTTCGCTCAAAAAAATGAGCGGTGAGCCGCGGCTCTATCGGAATTCAATGGCTGCTTTGTTTAAACCTGCTCATTCTCCATTCTTCATCTTTATGAGTTTTCCCTTCCTCTAATCCCATTCACTTTCGCTATGGCTCACTTTGGCCCTAACTTACTTAAACGCCGGCCTAAATATCAACAAATTAGATTTCCAGTAGCAGCATTTAAAGCAAATGTGTTGAAATAAGTTCAGTCCTTTTCGCTGCAAGGAGCCATTCGGGCTGTTATTGAATAAAAACGCATTGTGCGGGCAAAACAATTATGCACTTTAGTGTGGAATCGCAGAAGCGATTTCAGAGCGCTCGGCCATTCATCATATTTACGCAATTTAATAATTTCAGATTTTTACAGTGTATTATGGGTGCAGTTAAAAGCGAGAGAGGAGGAGGTAATTGTAAAGCCTGTCAGCATTAGTTAAGTGTGTGTAATGGCTGGGTATCACACACTAAATGGCAGTTGTAATATTTAGATCCTCTGCTCATTACCTCGCGATCTGCCTCCTGTGACCCGCAGCACCGGGCCTGCGCTCTCTCTAATGAGGGATGGAAATTACCGCTTCAAGAAATGAAACACAATTTATTTAGAGGAAGATGCAGCGCACAATGAAATTACCACAAACAACTCTGAAAAATAGGCCCAATAACTCAGCCTTGTGTTTATTACGTTGGAAAAGCCAGAAAAGTTCTTATTAGAAATGGAAGTTAATGGAGATAAAAGGAAAGCGAATTTTAGAGCGTTATCGCATTAGCACGCTTAAAATCCAACGCATGTATGTGCACAATATCTCAGAGCTATTTTATATTAAAACTCTCTCAACAGAGAGTGTGGATGATACGGAAAGGTTAAGTGCTTTTTGTGAGCTGGCCTGCTCATTGGCTTTCTTAAAGATGGTGAAGGGATGACATTGGGCATTCCTTAAGATGTCTGTTCCTTCTTTTGCTGCCCTTAAAGATGACCTAAAATGTTTTACATGTCTGCTGACTTAAAGGCCCTCTATATGCCAGCGTACTTTTAAGAGTTGAGAAAAATAATGTTTGAAATTTCTGTTCTGGGAAATAAAACTAAAACTGATTAATCTTCAAGTTCATCTTTCCCACCACTGTTATTGTGTTTTTTTTTTTTGTTTTTTTTTTGTTTTTTTATCAGAATCGTTAGAGTCTAAACCTTAACCTAAACCTTAAAACCAGTTACAAATGATTTCTGGTCATTTAAATAATTAAATAAAATAAGCAACTAAGTAAAATAAAATAACCAAATAGCTAAACAGAAATACATAAAGTACATAAAACCTGAAAAAGAAAAACTGAAAACACGAAAGTAAAAGCTAATTCAAATACTAATAAATATTCTAAAATAACACTGATTTTAAGGAATAGTTCACCCCAAAACTAAAATTTTGATATCATTTCACCCTCATGTTGTTCCAAACCTGTGTAAGTGTCTTTCATATGTTGAACACAAAAGAAGAAATTTTGAAGAATTCTGCAGAACCAAACAGTTCTTGGTCCCCATTGACTGCCATAGTAGAGAAAGAAATACTGTGGACGTCAATGGGGACCAGCATTCTTCAAAATATCTTCTTATGTCAACATAAGAATGAAACTCATACAGGTGTGGAATGACATGAGGGTTTGTACATGATGGCAAAAATTTAGTTTTTGGGTGAACTATTCATTGAACCTAGACTTAGCATACCTCACTATGAGTTGGAAATACAGTTGTAATATGTTAATTATTTTACTAAAATAAGAGGGATCATACAAAATGTATGTTAAATCTTATTTAGTACTGACCTGAATAAGATATTTTCACATATAGACAATAATAGTAAAATGTACAAATCTTCATTTTGTTCAAAATTTACACCCCCGGCTGTCATTGCATCATTTTTCCTTCTGAAGCATTAGTGAGCATTTGAACCTTCTGAAATAGTTGCATATGAGTCCCTCAGTTGTCCTCAGTATGAAAAAAATGGATCTCAAAATCATACAGTCATTGTTGGAAAGGGTTCAAATACACAAAGATGGTGAAAAACCAAAGAATTTGTGGGACCTGAATGATTTTTCTGAAGAACAGCGTGCAGTCTAACTGTTCAGGACAAACAAGGGACTCATTAACAACTAAAAAAACAAACAAACAAACAAAAAAACACACACACACACTCAGCTGTGGATCATTGAGGTAACAACACAGTATTAATAATCAAGTGTATGTAAACTTTTGAACAGAGTCAGTTTTATAAATTCAACTATTATTTTCACTTGTGGACTATATGTAAACATCTTTAATGTGAACTTATTCAGGTCTGTACTAAATAAAAAAAATAACATACATTTTGTATAATCTCTCTTAGTTTGGTAAAATAATAAACATTTTGCAGATTCAGGTGTATGTAAACTTTTGACCTCAGCTGTATGTTGGAAAGCTTTGTTGGGCAAACTATTTTATGGGGTCTTTAAACCCTGATTGCTGATCCTTTTTAACACATTTAATTGCTTTACGTGGTCACGTACAACCACAATCCAGCTTAAGCTGCTATCTTTGTTTTCCAACTAATTTGTAGCTGGTCTAAACTGCTCACCTTGCAATAGCATTAAACAATGTACCAGTAGTCAAAAGGTGGCCATGCTGATTTTTTTGTTGATTACCATCTTAGACCAGGTAGAAACCAGCTTCCATGTTCCAAAACAGATCCACTCGAGCAGCCAAACATAAACACACACAGAGACTTCTTCTAGCACAAGTGCCACTTGAGATTTCTATAGAGGAATCTGACTTCTAACAACAAGACTGAAGGTGGGAGGAAGGTATGGGAGTGGAAAGCAGGGAAGAAACAAAGGAGAGGGTGTGAGAGTGCTGAAAACGGCCCGAGTGGAGAATTCCAGCAGCCACTCGTTTCAACACAATACCAAAACAGACTATAAAAGATGGAAACGGCGCTTAAGAGAAAATAAGCAGAGGAATAAGGTATTATCTTCTTTTCCCGAAGCGAATATAATAGCGGCGCTCCCGTGCCATTGTGTGCGTGCTGCGAGGATCTAAGTTAAGCCACGACTCCTCTCCACCCCGATGCTCTCCACACCCTAATGTCGGAAATAAGCGGAGCCTCGGAGATTCATTAGAAAATTGAATGGAATCAAGAGAGTCTGAGGGCTGAAAAACATCCCCTTAATAAGACGGCTGGTAACATAAAAGCAGCTCTCAGCCAAGGTCCTTTATTTTCAAAAACCAGTGGAGCCTTTGAAGAGGGCTTAAGAACAGAGCGGAGGAAGAGATGAAGAGAGCGCAACGGAGGGATATCCTTGGAGAACTATTCCTGTCCCACGAGGGAAGTGATGGAGGCGTGGATGTGCGCCTGTTTGTAGTGCAGCCTCAGCAAGCTTGTCAGCCCGAGTGTGTTTGTGTGTGTGTGAACATCTACAGCATCTGCACCTGTCACACTAGATGGCACACGTGTAGCTGTGAGTGCTAAAGGTGAGATGTGTTCAATGCTTATGTGTGCAGGTAGTGCTCGTGTGTGTGTGATTAACCTTGTACTGCCTCTTTTGCCTGTCTGGCTCATGGCTCAGCTCAGCTGAAGTCTCTCGTCTCATTCATATTTGATAGACATGCCCAGACCTAATCTGATAAAGTGCACTTCAGCCTTGGTGTCTTCTGATGAACTTCTAAGTGGGAAGTGCAAAAGTGTGTGTGCGCATGTGTGTTTATGATGAGCGTGTGTGAGTGTGTGTGTGTGGGAGGGAGGGTTTTAGTGGGGGGTGGGGTAGAGGATGGATTGGGGCTAAATCGATGTTGATTTATAATTTACTATTGCAAGAACCTATCACTGTATGTGAAGCCTGTATCCAGCCTCATCTATATTACATTAGGACAGAAGCTCCCGCTCGGCACTGGACAACAGACCTTGTGGTGTGGAAGGGGCTGGTCGATCCACACATGCACACACACACACACACACACACAGGCTGTAACAGCAGGGCCTTCAGGAAGACACATACACTTTCTCTCTGAGAAACTGACAGGCCCCCCTCAGATTTTTTAGCCGAGTGGATTTTCCTATAAAATTGTTTGTTCTTTGGATAATTGAGCAATTATTGTAGGAAGAAAAGATGGAAATTACAGATTCACATCTAAATTCGGTCTGTCCAGTCAAGTCGCAGCTTTAGCGGATCGTTAGGTTTAAAAAAAAAAAAAAAATTCAGTTACGCTTTATTTTACAGCATCCTTGTTAGAGTTTAACTGTACACTTAAATACTGAGTAATATTAACTTACTATATATGACCTTGGGCCACAAAACCAGCCATAAGTAGCACGGGTATATTTGTAGCAATAGCCAAAAATACATTGTATGGGTCAAAATTATCATTTTTTTCTTTTATGCCAAAATTTATTAGGATATTAAGAAAAGATCATGTTCCATGAAGGTATTATATAAATGTCCTACCATAAATATATGAAAATTACATTTTGGATTAGTAATATGCATTGCTAAGAACTTCATTTGGACAACTATAAAGGCGATCTTCTCAATTTTTAAAATTTTATTTACAGATTCCAGATTTTTAAATAGTTGTATCTCGGCCAAATATTGTCCTATCTTAACAAACCATACATCAATGCAAAGCTTTTAGCATAAAAAATCAACCCTTATGACTGGTTTTGTGGTTCAGGGTCACATATGGTCAGGGTTTGGTTTAGGGTAAGTTGCATGTAATTATGCATAATTTGGTGTTATTACTATAGTAATGTGTACCAAGAACACTGTAAAATACAGCGTTACCAAATATTCTTAGCCTCATGTTGCTCGTGAGACTTTTTTCTGTGCAATACAAAGAATTTACCTAGCAAAATGTCAAAGCTGCTCTTTTACATACAATTTTTTTTAGTATATTAAAAAGAATAACCTACTGTCTTCAGTTGACTCATATAGTCTGAGTGTACCAATGTGAACCAGGTGAGCCAGCACTAAAAATAAAAATAAATAAATAAAGTGCAAAAAATTAAATAAAAAATAATAAAATAAAATACAAAATACAAAATAAAATAAAATGTAAACGAAAGTAAAATAAAATAAACTAAAATAATTACCACCATGCATTGTTTACTGAAATGACTCTGCCTTCATTTTATGTTTTCCTTTAATGGATGTTAGCAATGCTTTATGCTGCTTGAGACCTTTATTATGCATAATAATTTACATTTAGCAAAAACATTCAGCTACACGTCTCATCTTACTAACACAAAATGTCAATTAAAGAAGAATCAAAGTATTTTATTTCAGAAAAATTTCTGTTTTTTTCAGTTTTTCATTAAAAAGAAAACACTCCTGTTCTACTGCTGTCATATTTTTGACAGGATGGGTTTGTATATTGGGCATATGAGAAAACGCTGTCGTCTTTCTGCTTTATTAACAATCATAGATTACTCCCCCGACACACAACAAAGACCCCTTTCTCTCTCTCAGTCTTTCATACTATCTCTCTCTGTGTCTCGGTGTATTGATGAGGGAGGAGGCAGTGCTTGTCAGTAGTATGGTGACTGGGTGAACAGCAGGCATATGGAGAGGTCAGGCAGGGCACTGCAAGACCCCTCTGTCTGCTCTGGCCAACCCGCTACACCCCACTGAAAGAAAATCAATCCCATCATACCACAGACACACATCTCCCCTCCCTTTCTCCTCTCTTCCTTGTGTTCTTCACCTCTCTTTTATCCACACACACAAAACCTTTATAAGATGTTGTTACCGGGCTGCTCTTTATTAAGTCTACACTCTTCACCTTATCTCACACGTTCCTTTTTAAAAGCTACGTGACTCACATTATGAAGCGAGTGTGTTTTAGTTTTTTGTGTCCTCTCTCATTCCCTTTGATTAAGTCCGGCGAACATAAACACCTCAGATGTAGAATTCAAGTACGTAGGCACCAAACTTTTGTTTCTTACATACATGTTTTGATGTTTACAGTTTGGTTTTAAATGAGAAACATGCAAACTTGGTCTTCGGTGAGACTGTCGGCCCTTGAGGTTATATATGTTGTCATGGTGACTTGCAGCCAGCTAAAAAAAAAAGGGTAATTAGCGTCGGAACAGTTGATTGGTTTGCGGCAGTAATTAACACAGGTGAGGTTAATTAGTTCCCATGAAACCAGTCAGTCTCTGCAGCGCACACAGGGGAAAACAGCAGAGGAAAAAAACATACACGTTTACACGCCTTTACTTTATTACTTCTGAAAGTTGGGGAGAATTTTAATATGCATGGTAAGGTCCCCTGTGAGAGGACGCAAGGAGAAATTCAGCCTCATTAATGGAAGCGGGACAAACCTGAGCGAGATGCTGTCTCTATCAATAACACACAGCTAATTCCACACATGCACTGTGGTTTTATCTGTTCAAGGTGCACATGTGAATATGCAAAGTGACAAATATCATTCTAATGTCATCTAAACAATTCGTAGTAGAAAAATAAAACAATGGCAATATTGTAAAATATACCAATTCGTAGTAGACGTCACAGTTACATCACTTGCAGTTGCGTGTGCATGCTGGTGGCAGAAAAACACTGGTGGAGTGAAATGGGTAAAATACATGGAATAAGAGAGAAAAAAAACATTTTTGTGCTGTTTGATGCCAGAATCGGAATGCACATGCTTTTTATAGAATACTGTCGTCAAAGATTGCATTTTAATTTAAACACAGACATTTAAACGGACAGTTTATGAATGAAAACTGCTATGATTGCTCTACTTTTAAAGCATAAATTTGATTTAAACAATATATCTACATAATATTCAGATATGCTGTTCATAGGGGACACATTGTATTAGCCTTACAGTTACAGCATAATAGTTATTACAACGTAATATTTAAACCTATTACTGTTAACATTTTACATAACAATTCTGACTTTTTCCTCGCAGATGCAGGTTCGTTTTAACTCAATAGTGAGTTCTCAGGAGGAAAAAGCCAGAGCCAAGGGGAAAAGAGAGAATGACGGGTTGTTTTTTCTTATTAGAACTGTGAGATTTAATCTTGGAATTGTGAGAATAAAGTCAGAATTTTGAAAAATAAACTCAAATGTACCTTTTTTTTATTCTTTTATTCCATGGCTCCATGGACTGCCACTTGAAAACTGTCATTTTCTGCAACTAGATAAGCTCCGCCCACAAAAACATCATCATTGTTTGCAAACACTGAATTAGTCTATAAAATTAAAATGTGTATAAATCACTTTTTCTAAAGAAACATTGTCCAACAGTGACACCAACAGGTAAAGTTACAACGGGAGTCAGCGTCTCTCTTGCCTCCCCTGAGCCCATTGAGTTTTAACAGATCCCCTAAAGCAGTGGTTTTCAAACCGGTCCTGCAAGCACCCCTGCCCTGCACATTTTGTATGTCTCCCTCATCTAACACACCTGATTCAACTCATCAGCTCGTTAGTAGAAACTGCACGACATGAATTGAATGTGTCTGATAAGGGAGACATACAAAATGTGCAGGGCAGGGGTGCTTCCAGGACCGGTTTGAAAACCACTGCCCTAAAGCGTGCGGTGAGTTTCGTGGGATAATTGACAATGAATGGTGGAAAGTCATGTGAGAGGAGGCAATGTCTTCAATGCGATATGATTGGATATGAATGGTTATAATCAGCTGTGATTGGTTCATACGATAAATCCCGCCTCTTGTGTTTGTGTGTGTTCCGTATTCACGAATCAGTCTGAATTAACAATATAATGGTGTTAAAGTAGCAACTCAACTTATTTATAACCACTTTGTTACGTCAAACTAAACTTAAAATGGCATGAAAACATGGTCTATGAGAGTTTTTAGTGAGTTTGGTGAAATTTAAAATAAATCTCTCTGTCTGTAATCAATATTTACCAAGCTTTGATGACTGAAGATCTGAAAAATTCAACAACACTTAAAAGTTAACTATTAAAATCTAGATCTAAGTAGCATGGGTATATTTGTAGCAATAGCAAAAAACATACATTTTATGGGTCAAAATTATTGATTTTTCTTTTATGCCAAAAAATATTAATATTAATATTAATATATTAAGTGAAGGTGTTTTGTAAATATCCTACTGTAAATATATCAAAACTTAATTTTTAATTTGCGTTGCTAAGAACCTCATTTGGACAATTTTAAAGGCCAGTTTCTCTTATTTTTTTTATTTTTTTTGCAACCTCAGATTTCTGATTTTCAAATAGTTGTATCTCGGCCAAATATTGTCCTACCCTAACAAACCATACATCAATAAAAAGCTTATTTATTCAGATATTTATTTTTTATAAAATACCCTTATGACTGGTTTTGTGGTCCAGGGTCACATATATCCATCCATTCATCTATGTATATTTACAGTATACCTGTCTGTCCTACCTGTACAGGGTACATTCACACATACAAACACACACTGTAACACTGCTACATACTACTAACAGGCGCAGCAAACCTGGATGGAATGATATGGAAAACATATACAGTTAACTCACATTGTCTCTTTCTAGCTCATGTCACATTCTTAGTCCAGTCCAGTGTGTGCCATTATAAAGCCGTGATGTCAATTCCCTCTGGTGCACAGCTGATCTGAGCGATGGGAACCGGGCGGTGAAATGGAAACATATCCAGTCGTTGTCTACTCTTCCTTCCCGTGTTCTTATATATCCTGGAGCAAATGGTGTATAGTCAGATTGAAACTGGACAAAGCTGAATAACAAAATGCCCAACATCCTGTGTCCACCTCTCATTTCCTATAGTATACAAACATCTACCAGTTTTAAACACGCAATAGACACACCATCCCTATAGGATGGTGTGTTTATTTAAAGAACAATGGATGTGTGAGAATTGATTTTTTGAACAGACGGTAGCTTGTCATGTTTACATTGTTCATTAGCAATAGTATTGCACTTTGCTCCTAATGTGCATTTGTTAGAAGCTGACTGCTTTACGTATATTTATAATCCAGAATAGCTAACCGTGCATACGTTCACCCAAGTCGCCCCTTAACCTTAACACACTGTGTGGATCGCTGTAATGATCTGGACAGAGTTTAATGTAAACGCATTGACTGTGAGGGAAACAGCGTGGCGTCTGGATATCTCCCTTGAGCTGTAATCTATACTGAAGCGCTGCATCTTTGATCAGCGCAACTTCATAAAGTCTTTAGAGGTACACTGTTTTGGCGAGGCAGCTTTTCAGGAAGACAGCAGGATGAAAGATTGTCTCTCGCTTTTCCCTTCATCTCCAAATGTTTTTATTGGAATGTACTGTCACCCTTTCACCTTCCAGTTTCACAGGCCCCTCCGTAAAGCATTTCATTAATGGCTGCCTGCTTAAAACAAAATGTTTAAATTAGTAAATAAACAACGTGAAATGATCAGATGCAGGCCTAAGAAAAGAAAATAAATGGCGGAGTGTTGTTCCTGATGTATTTTTCATGTTCAGACATCAGAAAATGGTGAGATACAACCAACCTGAAGCGAACATCTTCACAGACCAAATATTTCTCTCTGTCTTTGAGGACGCTTGAGGAGGAGAGTCATTGCATAGAAAAAGACAAGCCTCTAAGGCTTGTTTAATGCAAAACAGTGGATAAAAAATCCATGCAGTCAAATGGTTATGAAGTTTACCTGCACATAACAGTGATTGACCTGGACGAGTTGTGGGTGAAAGAGTGCTGTCGGCAGGAGTGTGCGTACCCTTTCCAAATCCCTGTAACCCCACCTCAGGCACGTGTGTCCTGCCAAAACACCTGCCTCCAGGTGTTCACACTACTCAGTAATCAGGGTTCAGGCTACGGCCAGAACAATAGCAGATGTGGGAACAATAGGATCTGTTAATTCATAATGATGCAGGCTTCTTCCAAAAACAAAAACAAGCAGGTAAACACTAATTAACATGAATAAAAATGTGAGAAAAACAGCTCATTTGTTCTTAGAGGCTTGAAGGCACCTTCAAAGTGCCCTAAGTTGCACTTAGCAAAGAATGAAACTTTAGCTTGAGGAACTATCATACATCACCAAAAGGGAGTAAATCTGAAATAGATTGGGATGATTGTTCTGGGGGAATCACAAAACAGGAACATTTTACAATGACAATTCTAACCTTATGCTTTGAGGCACTGAAGGGTTAGTTCACCCAAAAATGAACATTTTGTCATTGCTCACCCTCATGTCGTTCCAAACCCGTAGGACCTTCGTTCATCGTCAGAACACAAATTAAGCCATTTTTTGATGAAAGGTGAGTATGATGATCACCTTGTGTGGGACCTAAAATTGAATAATTGGCTTTTATATTGTCATTGTACTGAATTTAACTGTACATTTATAAATGTTTTCAAGAAAAAAATAAAAAATTGGCAGGATTTTTTCATTAGCGCATTTTAGTGCCCGTACAGTGTGTTTGAGTGCTACACTAAGTCTCTGATTGTAAAATAGGATGATTTTGAATGCTGCAACCAAAGAGATCTTATATTTCTAACAAAACAAAAGCATGCAGATACATGAGCCTCATGGCAGCCTTGTGAAGCTCGTCTTCTCTTGAAAATAAAAAGTATGGACTAATTTCTGCTGCATGCAAACAAGAAAGCAGTTATATAATCAGCTCCAGGTCTTTAGTGGTGGGCGTCTGTTGGCTGTGTTTAATTGATGTTGAGTGGCTTTTGAAGTTGAAGTATGAAGAGTACTGCTGATCTGCTTCTCCACGATGCTAATCTCGCCCAGACTGCCACGCCCTGTGCTAACTCGCCGGCTGTCGCCAGCCCAAAAACGAAGATAAGTTTTGTGGTACTATACAAACGCCCTCCCACATCCCATATCTTTTCGCAATGTGGGGCTTAGAGCTCACGAGATAACTTTAATGTTACTCCCAAACTAGGTCGTTGATGAGGTAGCCCTTGCATCCAAGAAAAGCAATTAGCTTAATGCTAATGAAGCAAGCAGATATTGAGATCTGGATTGAGAGGGCAACTGGTGGTCCAAACTGCAGTAATGAAGGCAAATGGCTGGTCATTTAGTCAGTCAATCGAGCATGAGGAGCATGTGTAGCTCTACCTAGATACTTATCTACAATCATTGAGCATGCTGGAAGCAAAGTTAGGAGGTGAGGTGATGCTAATGCTATGCTCTGTTATATGGGAACTTCAAATGAAACTCCATTCAGCTTCACATGTTTTTTGATTACTAGCCTTGCATGGTGTGAAATGAAGGAGTGAATATGCTATACTTAGAAAGGGAAAACAAGATTATATGTTTGTTTTTATGTCTTTTTCAAATGATGCACTAGTGAGGTGTTAGCCAAACAGAGGAATATAAATAGACTCTGTAGCAGTAGCCAGACTTTGATTCCATACATTCTGATGTGCAGCTTGTTATTGGTTTATGGAAGGGCAGACCTGCGCTTGCAAATGAAAACGTAAGTAAGCGGAGGCTGAAGGAATCAGCAGCACAGTGGAAATGAGCCCAGACTTCGCATTTTAGCAGCATAAAGAGCTCCATTACCACTGCTGAATGCATAAACAGCACACCGTCCACCCAGTACCGCTACTGCAAATACACTCTAGCCTCCAGCGATATTAAACACACATACACGCATTAAATTAAACCACTGCTGAGTTGGTTCAGGGATTTTGGTGAGCTAATGATCCCTGTTTTGACTCATGGTGTCATGGTTTACATGCTCTACCTTTCCCTGTCTCTGTGGTACTGAGATTTTATAAATCTTAATGGTTTCGTATTATTTTAGTACTGAAAATGCATGACATCTGAATGCTGCATATGAATCAGTTATTCATTAGCAGGATAATTGCATCTTGAATGCTGCATGTATAACAAACTGCCAAGTTAATAGTAAAGATGAATCCAATCAGAGTAGCGATTCATAAACAACTGATTAATATGAGCCAATTCTTTCTAGCAAGTCAAAAACATACATCACAACCAGTGTAGCCTTGTGTACAAACAAATTAAACTTCGAACTGGTTCTTTTCAGTAAATAAGAGACATGCTGCATGACCAGTGTAGCCTGATTTATGAACAAATGATGAACCATTTCTTTTGGACTGAATCAAAAACTTACAGTGCAGTCAGTGTAGTCTGATTTAAAAATAAATGACTCTTATGATACGTTCTTTTTAATGGATTAAAAAACTTACAGGACAACCAGTGTAGTCTGATTCACAAACAAATGACTCTTGCAAACTGGTTCTTTTTAATGGATTGAAAACTTAAAGGGCAACCAGTGTAGTCTGATTCAAAAAACAAATGACTCTTATGATCAGTTATTTTTAATGGATTAAAAAACATACAGGACAACCAGTGTAGTTTGATTTACAAACAAATTACTTTTATGATTAGTTATTTTTAATGGATTAATAAACTTACAGGACAGCCAGTGTAGTCTGATTCACAAACAAATGACTCTTGAGAACTGGTTCTTCTTAATGGATTAAAACTTACAGGACAACCAGCGTAGTCTGATTCACAAACAAATTACTCTTATGATCAGTTCTTTTAATGGATGACAGCCAGTGTAATCTGATTCACAAACAAATGACTCTTTTGAACTGGTTCTTTTTAATGGATTAAAAAAAAAACAGACAGCCAGTATAGCCTGATTCACAAACAAATGATTCTTGTGAACTAGTTCTTTTTAATGGATTAAAAAATTTACAGGACAACCAGTGTAGTTTTATTCACAAACAAATGACTCTTATGATTGGTTATTTTTAATGGATTAATAAACTTACAGGAAACCAGTGTAGTCTGATTCACAAACAAATGACTCTTGCGGACTGGTCCTTTTTAGTGGATTAAAAAAATTGCAGGACAGCCAGTGTGGTCTGATTCACAAACAAATGAGTCTAACGAACTGCTTTTTTTTAGTGAAGCAAAAAACAAAAATCATGGGTTACCATTTTAAATCGATCTAATGCACTGCTCTTATGAATTGAAATCAAATCGTTCTTTGCATATGACATCTTTGTATAACAACTGAATGAAATGAGTAGATTGCATAGACTAGTGCCCACAGTAAAGGTGTGCAGCAGCACTTGAATGCCCTGTCTAAGTATAGCATGCTAAATGAATGATCATAGGCACTGGCGGCTTCAGTAAATGGCCACCCTGTGGTTGAGACTTGGTTTGGTGGGGTCAGCTGATCTAGGCTTTGTGCTGCCGTTCGCTACTCCTCTATCACTGTAACCCTAATCGCTTAATCTCTGTCTACTGTTGCCGTCAACATATACAAAGAGCCCAGACTCTTTTGTGCGCCAAGCCTTTGTGTGTGTGTGTGTGTGTGTCACCAGGCTTGATATCTCTGTGTGATGTATTTCAGCTGTGAGTGTGTTTCAGGAGAGATATATGTAACTTTCACAAATAGGAGACAGTAACCTCATTAAATCAGCACTGTTGCTGCCCTTCTGCCTCTGAGATGCTTCTCTCCGACCCGAACCACTCTACAGCACTCTAAGAAAGCACAAAACTGCTCTAAAGATTGGATACGAGAAAAAGACAACACTAGAAGAGAGAGAGAGAGAAAAGGGCGGGTAGAAGGACGGACTCTGACAGCGTCTGGACTCTGACATTTCTCTGCTTGGATAACCATCGCACCCTCTGTCCCTCCAGCCATGAAGGGAGGGGGGGTAATGTCAGTTGTCAATCAAGTTAGTCCCCACGCAACTCTGGTTCCTGCGCTGCTGTGCATGGCCTGTCTGAGAGACAGACAAAGAGGCCACCTTTCACCCCTGACACCCCCCTCAGCACCACCTCTTACCCCATTTGCAGCCTGAGGCTGGGCCAGAGGAGCTAAAGCATCAGTTTTGTGCAGGGGAAATAGAGCACAGGTGGTTCACTACATCTCTCATCCTCTCTAAGATAGGATGGCTTTACTAGTGTGACATTTAAACACCTGTTCTGCACTACCCAATTGGCGCTGCCATTTTTACACAGTCTGTGTGCGTATCGTAACTCTTGTAGCCTTTCAGTGTGGATGTAGAAAAATCTGTTTTGTGGTTATGATAGTGTTACATGTGCTCTCAGCCTCTCCTTTCACTTTTGAGCTTCTAATTTAGGCCAGAAACACAAGTGCGGAAAAACAAATTCTTGGACAGTGCAATGCAAGTGTGCATACATAATGTGGTGGTTGTTTTTTCTCTAAACGCAAGGGACGTTGCTTTCAAATAAGAGCAGGCACAGCCTTTTTTTAATAACAGTTTTATGGGTCTGGCTTCCGGTCTCATCCACGTCCGGCTATTTTTAGCTGTACAAAACAGCTTGTTGATATTGCAAATTTTATTGGTGTGTCTTACCATATTAATCGTAATTATGAACACACTGGTTTGTAGTGCAAACAGTTTTACCATCTAACGTTAGCGCACGTTGTTATTCTTCTTGGTATTTCCCTATAGCGGCTAAAGAACCCGGAAGTCTTGCCCATAGGCTTACTTCTGTGTTAAAGAATAAGGTGGACAGCTAGATAAAAATATGCAAGAATCAGTAAGATTCTCTTTCAGTCTGTTGATTCATACTGACAAACACCTGAAAGAAAAACCGACCATAGAAGGCATTTTTGCAGCAACGCTGAAAATGATACATGTACTTGTTGCATTGTGAGTTGCGTTCTTACACATCTGACAAATTGCAATACAAAAGTGCACGATATTGACATACTTACTTACTGCTAAGAGTGTATTGTATCAACGCTGCAATGCTTTTTTGCATTACAGCTACTCTACCATTCCCATTGATTTAAATCACTCAAAAGGAGAGACTGAAAAAGACTTCTGCTTATTGTCAATATATGTGCGAGAAAGAATTCTCCACAGCCATCACCTGGAGTCACTCATCAGTCCCGTCACAGTGAGACCTGAGAGAGGAAACCAAGGGCAGCGGTGCTACAGAGCAGATGTGGTGGCTCACTGTGACGAGCGCTGCAAAAACTGCCATTCATTCTGTCTGAAACGGCTTTATCCGGCCCCTTATCAACTGGGCCTTTATTTGATATTCAACGTGTTAGCAGAAGTGAACAGGAGGGCCTGGCTTCTCAGAGGGTGAGCGGTTGCAAATCAGCAGCCCCCAAAATCCTCACTGCTGGGTGAAGATGTGTCCTATTGAAGTGAGGTTGGGAAGGGCAGACCTTTGGACATGTCAGAGCTGGAGTGACAGATGGAGACAAAGAAAGGAACGAGAATAAAGATAGAGGGATGAGGTGGAGGAAGGTGTCCTGCTGTGCCCTTCTGTCCACGTTGCAAACAGCAGGACTTTAATCTGATGGGTTGTGTGTACGTCTGGCAGTAAGTATAAGTGTGTGTTACTCTTGCTCAGGTCAAAGCGGTGAGGCCCAGAGCGGGTTGGATGTCATGCGGCCCACAGGGGTGGCGGGGGTCAAGGGGTAGGGCTCCTGCCTGCTGGGGAGCTTTGATGGGTGGCACACTCTCCCGGCGAAGCCTCCCAGGCTCAAGCGGGGAGGTGCTCTGCTGTCTTTTGTTTTGACCTCAGGCATGTCGGAGCTGTTTCCAATTACGTCCTTGGATCGGGTGGCGTGTATTTCTACGTGTTATATGGGATCATAATTGACTATAACTGCACCCTCTTAACTTTAACCAGGTGCGCCGGCCAAACCGGAGAGATTAGGCTTGCGCTCTTACAGGCACAGTGTGTGTTGAGTAAGTCTTGCCAGGGTTCGACACCGGGATCCGATTTGGCCCTGAAGGAATAGTAGGGAGATTGGCCGTGACTTATTGCCAAATCTTACTGCTATCGGGCTGAGCGAGTGCACATGTGGCCGTGTGTGTTCAGGAGTCGTGTCTGCGGGTACTGTTGTGCTTTACGAGCTGTGTTAAGTTGTTGTTGTATATTTGTGTTAGTCATGCTCTCCTGAGGCACAGCGCTGCTTAGCCCAGCGCAGCAGCCGTAACCGCAACCATTTTTCCAAGAGGTCTCGACGGAATCGCTGCCGTACGAAACAGCGAAAGTAACAACATGTGGACATGCACCCACCTGCGACGGGTGCTTTATGAGCGGCCCCCCACCCTCTCGGATTAAAATAGCCCCATTTACTGGCCTGACAAAGAGGGAAGAAGCCCGGTATACATCAGAACCCAGAACCTTACACTGGGAGAGGGGTAAGAGTGGGGATTGATGGCTCATTGAAGTGCCACTCACTGAGAGAGAGCTGTTATGTCAATCCAGTCTAGTGTTTCAGAGTTCACCTCGGGCTAAAGCCAAGCTAAGTGCACAGAGCGAGGCCGGCCCGGGTCAGCCTGCAACCAAAGACAGCCATCCAACCTGAGAGGGAGGTTTCCATCAATCTTACAAATCTTACTTAACACTACACGAAATCTTACCACACGGAACAGGAAAACAAAGGAAAATGATGAAAACAATGAGCCCGTCGTGAAACCAGAGAAGAAGCCGACGCATCCGTATATTTAGTTACACAATCGGACCGAATGCATGAGGTGGTCGGGACAGAGAGATGCTTTGGCTTTGAGCGTCCTTGTGTATGTGGTTGAGGCCTAACAAAGGGAAGGGAAGAGAGAATGAGGGCATTGTGTTGGACAGGCTGGTGTTGAGCGGGGATAGAGTGAGGCTGGGTTAAGAGCGCCATCATTGACAACACAGAATAAACAAGTCTCCTGAACGTTGATGAGGTGAGCTATCACTTTCAACAAGCTCATTACTGTCACTTCATTACATGTCCCGCACTCATCTGTGAAGCTGACAGAGAATGGAGAGGAAAGCAAACAAGAAGAGAGGGAAATGAGAGTGAACGATACAGTATGTTCAGAACTAAAATTAATACAATTCTGAATTTATAAAAATGACCCAGTTCAAAAGTTAAGTGATTCTTAATACTGTGTTGTTACAAGAATGATCCACAGCTGTGTTTATTTGTTTAGTGATAGTTGTTCATGAGTCCCTTGTTTGTTCTGAACATTTAACTAACCACTGTTCTTCAGAAAAATCCTTCAGGTCCCACAAAATCTTTGATTTTACAGCATTTTTGTGTATTTGTGTATTTCCAACAACGACTGTATGATTGTGAGACTGAGGACAACTGAGGGACTCATATGCAACTATTACAGAAGGTTCAAATGCTCACTGATGCTCCAAAAGGTAAAACCATGCATTAAGAGGGGTGAAAACTTTTGAACAGAATGTGTATGTTTTTCTTATTTTGCCTAATTATCTTATTTTTTCATTTAGTACTGCCCTACAGAGGCTACAGAATATAGTTACATGTTTCCCAAAAAACAAAATAGGTTAAATTTACTCTGATCTTCAAATTCAAAAGTTTTCACCCCCGGACTCTCAATGCATTGTGTTTCCTTCTGGAGCATCAGTGAGCATTTGAACCTTCTGTAATAGTCCCTCAGTTGTCCCCGGTGTGAAAAGATGGATCTCAAAATCATAATTGTCAAAGTCATTTTGTTGGAAATGACAATAATGTTGTAAAACCAAAAAATTTGTGGGACGTGAAGTATCTTTCTAAAGAACAGTAGGCAGTTTAACTGTTCAGGACAAACAAAGGACTCATGAACAACTATCACTAAACAAAAAAACACAGATGTGAACAACACAGTATTAAGAATCAAGGGGATGTACACTTTTGAACCGGGTCATTTTTATACATTCAGCTATTATTTTCTCTTGTGGACTATATGTAAACCACCTTTTTTGTGTGAAACATCTTACTCAGGTCAGTATAAATAAACAATAACATGCATTTTGTATGATCCCTCTTATTTTTGGGTAAAATAATTAACATTTTAATGATTCTGAAAGGGGGATGCAAACTAGAGATATAAAGTTGCAACCACTATCCACTATAAAAATCATAATTGAGAATTAAGCATTATTTATTAAATATAAATTAGCAATTTTGAAATATAAAGACAATTATGAAAAATAAAAATTGCTATTTAAAATACAAAGTTGCAATTAGCCACAATTATGAGACATAAAGTCACTATTACATCAGTGTATTTTTTTTTTTTTTTACTCTGAAACAGCCGTCTATAATAATGGGGACAATCTGTGACTCTTTCAGGGAAGTAAAACAAATGTTTTTGTTGTTGCTCCAAAATGCCAAATGATTCACATTCAATTGTTTGTATTACTCAGTGATCCAGCACTCGCATAGATCATTTGTTCTAATGTGCTTTTTGGACAATTGACAGGTGGGAGGAGATGTGGAGCTTGATGAGAGGAAGTGCATATGAGTGTGTGTTCGGGGGGAGGAGTGTGTTTTTAATTACACGATATGTGTTATACGGATGGTTAAAAAGCCAGTTACACAGAGTAGAGCGTGTATAACTCTGCCAGCATTGAAATGCATGCTCCGATTCCTCACTAATTAAAGCAGCAACTTCAGAAATGCCATAATAACCATTAATTAGGGGGCTGCTATTTTCAACATAATTTGCTAATTAGTCGGAGACACAGCACTGTGGATGTGACTAATTATTGGTAGGTTGGAGCAATAGACACTTGTGACTTGGGTGAAAATCACACTATTATGGGGTCTCACCATTATGGGTGTGACTCCGGACCTGACGGAGCCTTAATGGCTTGTAGTCTCTGACCCTCCCCCTTTAAATAACATACACTGAAGACTAGACATGGTTTATTTACTAAGACTTGAAGATGCAGCGTTCACACAAGCACTAATTAGTATGTTATCGGCTTTACTCTTGACCCCACCGGCCTGTCTGTGATATTGGACTGAGGGTGAAAATACATCTCAGCCCACAGCGTGTCACTTCCTGCTGTGTGACCTAATCTCCACACAGACCTTTGAAGCCCATACTCCTCACACACTCCACGGAGGCTTGTACACACACATCTACTGGTGTGTCGTTGTGCGTGTGTGTAATGTATTCACTAAAGTTGTGTTGTGCAGTGCATTTTACAGAAGAAAATCTGTTGAAGATGCGGTTATCTTGTTTTATAGTCTTTAAAAATCCGGTCAAGGCCTCTGAATAATTCATGTCTGAAATCTTTAGGGCTGTTACAGGAGCTCTAGCTGGTTGTTAGTTTGTTGCTATTGACTATGTTTAAATGAATTTCCTTTTGATTGCCTGAGGGAAAATCCTCTAATATTCACCACAATTAAGAGCAGTTAAACTCCCTCCAACATCATGGAGATACTGTGCAATACTTTTTAATCATTAGCATGTCCATGCTTCAGAGCTGTTTTGCTGCCTACATAGTGAGCTTCCTCATAGAGATGCATACTATGCATTAATAGTAACTGATTTGAAACACATAGGGAACACATCCCTCTTTTAAAGACACAGTTCACCAAAAAATGTAAATCCTGTCATCATTACTCAACCTCATGTCAATACAAACATGTATGACTTACGTTCTTCTGTGGAACATAAACAAAGATATTTTTGGATGTATTTTTTGTCGTACAGTGCTATTTTAAATGACATGAAGGCGAGTAAATGACATAATTTACATTTTTGGTGAACTGTGCCTTTAAAAGAGAATGTTTGTGGTTGTCTTCAGCATTGTTATTTCCTGAGAGGATGAATTCTAGAGAAAGTTTAGGTTTCCTTCTGTCAGTGTGTGTGTCGATGGAATATCCCACATCAGAGAGGGACATAAACAATGGGGCGGTAGGGCCCTGGGGCCATTCAGATTTACTCTCCAGATCCTATTCACTACTGTGTGTATCATTGAGCCACTGTAATAGTCTTCAGTGAAGAGGAATGGGATGAGAGGGGTGATCTGAAGGCAAATGAGTGTGTTTACAAAGCCAGTCTTACAAGACAGGGGTGATATTTGTAATGATAGCTCATATTTTGTTATATAATATGGGTCAGAAAGTTACAATACAACTTAAATGGTAGGGTACATGCAAACTCAATCATTAAGTGTTTAAAGGTAAAAACGTTCCTCTAAATGCATAACACAGTGGTCATAGGTCATTTATGCAGTGACCTGCAACCTTAACCTTTAAACACAATGATGTTCATTTCTGCGTGCATTTAAAAGTGTATTTTTAATCTACAGTGTAAATGCTTGAATATTTCCTAACATTTTCTTTGTCTCTTTTTCTCTGATGCTGCTGCTTCTCTGCATGGTCTTCAAACAGGTAAGAAAAAGCATTTTTATTCACCATCCATATATTAAAATCGCAGAATGCAATTGTGAGAATGTGTGTTTAGATGCAGCATTGTACACTTATTTAGTCCATTAACATATCACACATGATTTTGCCCTGTCCAGATCTAATTTCATCCCTATTACTTTCCTTTTTCCCTTTCACGCACTCTCTCACACACTCTTTTGGAGAGACCTTTACTCATCTTGGCTAATGACTTCCAAATACTTCATCAGCATGTAGCCTTAACCTTGCTGTTGTTTCCAAACACCATAACGGCTCTAATTAACTGCTTCCCCCTTCTGTTTCACCTAGCTCAACACACACACGCACACATACAGAGCCTAAGCCAGTTTCATTTTGCTGAGTTCTTTGCCCAGTGCTCTGTACGGTTTTAGTGCTACAAAGGGAATATATATTTTTAAGAGCGTTGTGTGGATGGATGATGTTAGAATCACTGGCTCTCGCCCCACCAGGCATAAGAACAGAATCTCTTGTTTATTAAAGTGCTTACGGCAGTGTTTAGTCAAGGACTCAACATACGTACACATACGGAATCCGGAGCAATAAGGAGAGTTCAGTTTGCCTCAGCAGATTTGCATTTAGACCTAAAACACTAGGCTGGACACGTGCAGCCTGATTAGAAGGAAAACAGCCTCGTAATATGTGGCATCTATTTACATATTTAACTTTTGATCTTTTACCCGCTACTTGCCCCTCAAGTCAACGGAGAGAGGTGTGAACTGAGGGGAAGAGCGTGTCGCTCAAGTTCAAGGATTCTCTCGCCTCGCTTGATAAACATATCTCAAGATTCAGGCTTGAAAATCCAGGAACCCTGCTGGGGCGCAACCTGACCTCATAAGTTTATTAATTACTTTTGTTATTAACTATTCATCATGGTTTCTGATGTCCGTCCCAGTGCTGTGCTGAAACAAGACCTATATTCTTCCCTTCAGCCGCCGTATGAAAATCTAACAGTCCACTGAACTTGATAAGTGTGCCATCATCTCGTTAATCAAATTACTTATGAACCGAAATTGACAGTTTTCATTAATTATAAAGGATTATTCTAATTGCGATTCAAATTTATTCATTTAGAACAGACGGCATTCAGTAATATTTCAGCAAATTTGCATATTAAATGGAGAGGGTGGTTGATTAAGTATGGTAATGTATGCGCGATGCCTTATTTTGTTTCTGGTGGGCCATATGCGGCATGGTGGCTGGGGCAGGTGAAGACTCCAGAACGTGTTTAATTTGTTTGACAAACACGGAAGGGGACACAACACGTCCTCTGGCACCCTGCTCTCCGCTCGCCCCTGTGACCCTCACCTCCCTCTGCACCCACCTTTACCTTTAGCTACTGCTCTGCAGCCTTGAGAGTCGCCCAGATACTTTTGAACTAATCTCGACTTATATTTAAAATAAACAAGCTTACGTCTAACTTCTTAAAGGGACAGTTCACACAAAAATTCTAATTCTGTTTACTTACTACACTCATGTTGTTCCAAACCTCCATGACATATTTTTTTTCTTCTGTGGAATACAAATAGAGATATTTTGAACTAATGAAATAATTTTTGAACTGATGAACTAATCTCGATTTATATGTGGTATAAGCAAATTTACATCTAGCTTCTTAAAGGGACAGTTCACCAAAAAATGTAACTTCAGATTACTCACCACACTCAAAGGGTTTCAAACCTGCATGTTTTTTTTCTGTGGAACACAAAATTAGATATTTTGAAGAATGTTCATGCTGCTCTCTTCCTTTTGCTATTTTTTTTTTTTTTTTACTGAAGAATGAAAGAAATTTATACAAGTTTGGAACATTTCTGAGTGAACTATTCTTTTAAGATTTTAATTGATCACCCAAAAAGCAGCCCTGAGTGCCGCTTGGATGCTGTCAAAATAATCTTGACTTATATGTGGAATAAACAAACTTGCGTCTAACTTCTTAAAGGGACAGTTCACCAAAAAATCAATCTTCAGTTTACTTACAACACTCATGTTGTTCCAAACCCGCATGACATTTTTCTTCTTTTGTGGAAAGCATATAGAGATATTTTGAAGTGTGTTCATGCTGCTGTCTTCCTTCTGGCATCTCCATCATTTCTTTTTACTAAAGAATGAAAGAAATTTATACAGGTTTGGAACATTTTTCAGTGAACTGTTCTTTTAAGATATTAATCGATCACCAAAAAAGCAGCCCTGAGTACCACCTAGATACTGTCGAACTGATCTCGACTTACATGTGGAATAAGCAAACTTACGTCTACACTGTAAAAAAAACAGAAAAAAAAAATTTGTTGAGTCAGTTTAAAATAATTTGTTGCCCTGCTGCCTTAAAATTTTAAGTTGAATCAACTCAAATATCTGTCACTTAGCATAACTTAACATTTCAAGTTAACTAAACTTCTTTGGAGTTGACTGAACTTAATATTTTAAGGCAGCCAGGTAACAAATTATTTTAAGTTGACTCAACAAATTGTTTTTTACAGTGTAGCTTCTTAAAGGGACAGTTCACCAAAAAATTAATCTTCAGTTTACTTGCAACACTCATGTTGTTCCAAACCTGCATGATATTTTTTTCTTCTGTGGAACGTGAACAGAGATATTTTGCAGCATGTTCATGCTGCTCTCTTCCTTTGTTTATCTCCATCTTTTTTTTTTTTACTAAAGAAAGAAATAATTTAAACAGGTTTGGAACGTTTTTGAGTGAACTATTCTTTTAAGATTCTAACTGATCACCCAAAAAGCAGCCCTGAGAGCTGCCCAGATACTGTTGAACTAATATCGACTTATATGTGAAATAAACAAATTTACGTCTAACTTCTTAAAGGTACAGTTCACCCAAAAATTAAACTTCAGGATACTCACCACACTCAAGGGGTTTCAAACCTGCATTTTTTTTTGTTGTTGTTGTTGAACACAAATAGAGATATTTTGAAGCATGTTCATGCTGTTCTCTTCCCTTGGCCATCTCCAAATTTTTTTTACTAAAGAATAAAAGAAATTTGTACAGGTTTGGAACATTTTTAAGTGAACTATTCTTTTAAGATTCGAATCAGTTACCCAAAAAGCAGCCCTGATAGCCACCTAGATACTGTTGAATTAATCTCAACTTATATGTGGAACAAACAAAATTACATCTGACAAAATTAAGATGAATCAGTACTTTTTTTTTTATTTTTGAGTGAAATGTTCTTTTAAGATTCTGATTGATATGTCTAACATTGTTGCTTAAAAATGGCATAAAGTCATAGCGGTGGTTGAAATCTGCTAAACTGGTTGCACTTTAGTAGTTTATTCTTGTTCAGAAACTGGCACGGTGCTTTTAGACTCTTCAAATTCATTTTAAAACAATTTTACAGTACAGCTGTGTCCCATTTGTCCTTTGTTCCCATTCTTAAGGTTAAATCAAACCCATTCTTTCTGGAGTTTCTCCGCAACCTGATTTGTAATATTTTTAATGGATTATGAATACACAGCCATAGAAAAACTGGAATTCTTGCTCCAAACTCATGCAAAGGGCATTGCTTTAGTGTAATTTAATACAATAGTTATGGCCAATGAAAAAAGAGGAATAAAATGAGCACATCTATCAACACCGTATGCATTTACACAATGTGCCCTTGCTTACACAGGAACTCTTTATCAAGTTAAATATAGCTTGCATACTATACTTTGAATTTGGTTTGCAGATACTAAATTTTAGAGCATTTGTGTGTTTATACATCACCTTCAAGCGAAGAAAAACTACACGCCCGGACTGCCGTCATCTTAAATAAATGCATTAGTGCAAATTTCAGTGTGGTAGCGCAGTCCAATGGCAATAAAGCATTATTAGATTCCTTAGCAGGGGTCAAGCCCCTCAGACAGGTCAACGGTTAACCCTACAGCCTTACTCCAGCCCTGGACTGTTGTTCTGGCTGGGCGCCTGGGTGTCCCCGGGTGCTGGGCCACTTAAAAAGAAATAACCTAGCGCAGCTGCTGGTGTGTTTAATTAGCAGGGGTGCTGATTTTATGTGTGTGTGCGCCTGTAATGATGCTGAAACAGATCCTGCGCTTAGACGGCGGAGTACTGACAGTCTTCGAGTGGCCCGGTGACAAGGCCATTCTTCATTACTCATGGCCGCAGGGAGAGAGGGGACATGGGGTGGGGTATTGGGTGGTAATGGGGTTCTGGGATTTGGCAGCAGGCCAGTGGTGGCACACCCAGTTGGGAGAGGCTCGGCGCGATTGCCATCACTTTGCCTGTCTCAGATTTATGAGGGCTGCTTTAGAAAGGAAATGTTTCAATCAGCCGTGGCTGCCGAGCATGTCCATCAACCTGACAGGCATTTATTTACGACATCATAGAATTAAATCCTGTGTACTATGTGCACCACACACACACCCACAGATTTTTCTTTCAACGGTACATATCTCATTCATTCAGATTGTTTTATGTACTTTGGCCGTTGCCCTGCTAAAGTTCAGTCATGCCAGGGAAGCCCTTTTTTTACTCTCTGCTATGTGGTTAAGTGGAAGAAACCTTTTAGAAAGTACATAAACACAGACGTGAATACTTAGCCAACACATTGTTACTGTGGCAGGAAGAAACCTCAGTACTCATGAGGGCGATAGATTACCTTCAAATGTCTGAGCCTTTAAACCAGACGTGCTATTTTCAAGTAGTTAGCTACAAATATGTCAACAGTTTTGATAACTTTAAATCTATAAACTGTTGCGCTGGAATGACAGTTGAACTAAAAGAAAAAAATGACAGAAGGCAGTTTATGTTGATGACTGCTATAGCACCCCCTTGTTTCAGTATAGAGAATACATCTTGTGCAGTTAGAAGAGTATGTTTTGGGGGAAAGCCTTGTTCTAAACTTGTAAAATGGAATTGTAAAAGAGATTATAGAATGGCAATAATGGAGTGCATCTTAATTTTCAATAAAACTGACCACTACGCACATAGTTGTGCATAATGTATGCACAGTTGAGGTCAAAAGTTTACACCCCCCTTTCAGAATCATTAAAAATGTTAATGATTTTACCAAAATAAGAAGGATCATACAAAATGCATGTTGTTGTTTATTTAGTACTGACCTGAATAAGATATTTCACATAAAAGATGTTTACGTATAGTCCACAAGAGAAAATATCCACAAGTGTGTTTTTTTGTTCAGTGATAGTTGTTCATGAGTCCCTTGTTTGTCCTGAACAGTTAAACTGCCTGCTGTTCTTTCCTTCAGGTCCCACAAATTCTTTGGTTTTACAGCATTTTTGTGTATTTGAATCCTTTCCAACAATGACTGTGTGATTTTGAGATCCATCTTTTCACACTGAGGACAACCGAGGGACTCATATGCAACTGTTACAAAAGGTTCAAAGGCTCACTGATGCTTCAGAAGGAGACAATGCATTAAGAGTCGGGGGGGGATGGACTTTTTGAATTTGAAGATAGGGTAAATTTAACTTACTTTGTCTTCTGGGAAACGTAACTATCTTCTGTAGCCTCTGAAGGGCAGTACTAAATGAAAAATATTTAGGCAAAATAAGAAAAATGTACACATCTCCATTCTGTTCAAAAGTTTTAACCCCCCGACTCTTAATGCATGGTTGTTCCTTTGGAGCATCAGTGAGCGTTTGAATCTTCTGTAATAGCTGCATATGAGTCCCTCAGTTGTCCTCAGTGTGAAAAAATGGATCTCAAATGCTTGAAAACTAAAGAATTTGTGGGACCTGACAGCGGGACGTTTAACTGTTCAGGACAAACAAGAGACTCATGAACAACTATCACTAAACAAAAAACACAGCTGTGGAACACAGTATTAAGAATCAAAGGGATGTAAACTTTTGAACAGGGTATTTTTTATAAATTCAATTATATTATTTTCTCTTGTGGACTATATGTAAACATCTTTTATGTGAAATATCTTATTCAGGTCAGTACTAAATAAACAATAACATGCATTTTGTATGATCCCTCTTATTTTGGTAAAATAATTAACATTTGTAATGATTCTGAAAGGGGGGTGTAAACATTTGAGCATAGTTGCGTTGCTGTCTATGCAGGGTCAGAAAGCTTTTGGATTTCATCAAAAATATCTTGTGTTTTGAAGATGAACAAAGTTCTTATGTGTTTGGAACGACATGAGGGTGAGCAATTAATGACAGAATTTTCATTTTTGGGTGAACTATTCCTTTAAAAAGAGTTTTAGGGCTTCCACTAGAGGACTGCACTCTGAATCCAGGAGTCTGAGACTCCTGCTTCCATCAATGTGACATGATGAGTCCGGCACCCCTCCACTTTGTCATGAGAAATATTTAAAGAAAAACAGAGTGGAATTACCTGACACAGGACAGGATTAGACAGAAAGCACAGACTGATAAATTTTTCAGTGCAATGAGATGTTGTGGCTGAATAAAACATTGCTTTTTAAATAGACATGGGCTAACATGGAAGGTGTTTCCTGCCAGTCTCTCAGCAAAAGCGTTGACAGCTACACGCTCATGTCACATGCAGCCACACCGACTTACTATACAGTTCAGTATACTCTCTCTCAGTGCACTCTTTCTTACCACTTTCACATCAGATTTGGTGTCATCCTCCCGTATTTCGCCCGATAGCGAATGGCAGCCTGTCTGAGCATGTGTGACATGAAGAAATGTGTGTGTGTGGCTGTCCTCGGTGACAATGTACACGGCGCCCTCTTTGTGAGTACAGAGACCCGGCCTGACTCTCTCACACGGCATTAGCATGCCAACATGCCCTCTCGCACCTTCCGCCCGGTACACGTGCCTAACGTGATCCTACGCACTAGGCCGGCTCGCCCCTTTTTCTCTCTCCCGCGTTGTCTGTCAGTGACCCCACTGTTACTCTGAGCTCTTACAGATGGCCCGAGCTCAGATAGCATCTGCCTCCTCCCATCCATCACAAGCGGCTGCTCTGCGGAGCTCCTCGGCAGGGGCCTGCGTGCCTGCCAGATCCGTTACCCCACCTCCATGTGTGGGACTCAGGTACCGAACGCTGCCTGCTAGCCTACGGTCACTCGAAAGGGGGAGGAACCAGAGTCTCCACAGTCCAGACAGGGAGCGAAGGCCTGGCTGCGGGTTATTAATGGGCCCCCCTCGTTGTGCCTCGGCCCCCGAGGCGTCTGCCTCCGTAGCTCCTGGCACGGGACACCGCCTCATAAATCTCCTTAAATAATACCGCGCGGCAGCTAGGGGAAAGGGGTCAGCACGGAAACAAGGCAGTCAGGCTGAGATGAAGTGTCAGTGATGCATGGCCTGTGCCCTCTAAATGCAGGTAACGTAACACACACACACACATAGTAAAAAGGGGAGGAGGGTATCAAGACACAAAGCACAAGCTGGAAATATGAAAGAGATTTTATCAGGAAAACCAGATATATTTTCGTGTGAAACTTCAACTCCAGAGATGCATAGGAGTCCCCCAAAAATCAGAGCTCCACCAGCAGACGAAGGAGCTGAAGGTTGCAGCCACTGGAGTGGCAGCTGAAAGCCAAACATGTGGTTTGAATTAACACCCTCCCCAGGGTTCAACCCAACAGCGGGGGGAAGCAGGATCTGAGGCTACCTTGTGATGATAGACACATCCGTCTGATTATTGTTCTTCTCTTGACACACATCACTTTCACATGCGCTGTAGAGTTCCCACGCTTTTTTCCTCTTCGTGCTTCAGAAGATTTAGTGAACTCAAAATGTGGATATGATAATATTCCTTGGAAGATTTTAAACTGGGTGCAGAAAATAATCAGGACCAGGGTGACAGTGTCACCATAAGTGACAAAAGTGTCTCCAAAATAAATGTATTTGTTATATATAGTTCACAATATTCAATTCAATTCTGCTAAAATGGATTGCATCAGTTTGCATTAGCATTTATGTATATATGCACCCATAAATTTGTGAAACATGTGCCAGACTCCAGCTGAGTCTTGGTTCCTCTCAAGGTTTGTTCTTCATCTGCTTGAAGATCTTAAGGAGTTTTTGCTTGTCACAGTCACTTTTGGTTTGGTCGCTGGAGGATTCCGCTATTCTTTGAAAAGTAGCATTGGAAAAATATTTTTAAAAAAGCATTATATAAATAAACTTAATTCAAATAAACTGAATTAAATATTCTAGAATATTAGATATTGTTTAATATAATATTTTATATTTTTGTGCTTTTATAATTAAAATTTGTATAATTTTATAATTTAAAAAATGTCATTAATAGACTAGCTGTTAACACAACTGTTAAAATGTTCGGGGGCAGATTGTTTTTTTATTCATTAATTCATTTATTAGAAGAAATTAAAACTTTCATTCTGCAAGGATACATTAAAGTGAATAAAAGTGAAAGTAAAAACATTTACATTGTTACAAAAATAAAATAAAAAATGAAATAAATAGTTTCAACGGTAACACTTTACAGTAAGGTGTTATTTGTTAACATTAGTTGATGTATGAACTAACATGAATAAACCATAAACAATACATGCATTACACTATTTATTAATCTTTGTTAATGTTAGTTATTAAAAATACAGTTGTTCATTGTTCATGTTTGTTCACAATGCATTAACTAAAGTTAATGAACACAACTTGTGATTTTAATAATGCATTAGTATATGCTGAAATAAACAAACTAAGATTAATAAATGCTCTAAAGTATTGTTAATTCTTAGTTCATGTTAACTAATGTTGATGAACTTTCTATTTCTGCATAAAAATGTATCACTCTTTCCACAAAATATTAATTAGCACAACTGTTTCCAACTTTGATAGTAAAAGCAGAAAATCAGGATATTAGAATGATTTCTGAAGGATCGTGTGACACTGAAGACTGACCAAATAAAGGCTTAAAAAAATATTATAAAACTTTAAATTGTTCTTCTATTAAACTATTAAACTTGTACTATTCTGATGAGTAAATAGACCCGATAAAACAAACCAAGCAAGACCTCTGTTAGATAAACAGCATTGTTTTGATGCAAGAGTTCACTAGCAGTTCCTAACTTCTTCCTGTAGCAGCTCTACTCTGAAGCAGCCTTGAGTGTTGCGCTCGGCTCAGGGAGCGCAGCCCGTGCGGCGGAGCTTTGAACGTGGAGAAGATTGTTATATATTAGTTTAATAAAGTCAGAGACAAATGAAGCCCCCCTGCCAAAGAGGACTGTGTTACACACTTCATGAACCAAATTAGTGTGGCAGCGCAACACGGCGGCGCGTCGCTTTTGTTCCGGAGATGATCTGCATAGCGGAGCTCATTTCTCAGACAGATAAATCTGACGGCAAGCCGTGACTTCCCCCCTGAAGTAAATAGTGTAAATAATGAAAGGGCCTGCCAGCAGTGCTTGAGGAATGACTTCATCCCGAGCTATTTATACAGACTGTCAGAGGGGAACAAAAAAGGAACTGGGCAGGGAAGTGAAGAGAATAGAACCTCCATCTGATTGGATAAAGAAACAGACTGGCTAATGCCTTCTGGGTAATAGAGATGGAGCACCACTTGAGCCTTGTGTATGTGTGCTTGGGAAGGAGGGAGGGAAGCTTTTAATTGAGAGGTGAGAAGGATGGATCCCACAGGTTAACTCCATTCTTCAAGGGCCATTAATATGGATCAGATAAGGTTTTTAGTACACTGCACCTTCAGTGACACACGACATGCTCTATTAATCCTATTGATGTTGTGGACTTGCTAGATGATTATAGGTGAGTTTATCATATATTCTGTTAAGACGGCTATGGTGAATATGTAAAATAGATGCAAGAACCTTTGTACTCGGGTCACAGCTAAGAGTCAAATATTAAAGGGCACAAGGGGCACTTAGAGATGGCCTGAAACTTCCATCCCTCCCTACAGGAGAGATTCAAGAGCTGTCTTGCTCACATGATTATCAGAGCAGTTACACCACCATTGGAAAGTTTGAGGTTCTTATGATTTTTAATGTTTTAGAAGGAAGTCTCTTATGCTTAACAAGCCTGCATTTATTTGATCAAAAATTGTAAATTATTATAACACTTTACAACAATGTTCATTAGTTAACATTAGATAACATGAACGAAGAATAAACAGTACTTCAACCGCATTCATTAATAGCTAATGTTAATTTTAGCATTTACTAGTACATTGTAAAAATCGGAAGTTGTGTTTATTAACATTAGCACTGTAAACTAACATGAACGAGCAATTAATAACTTGAACAATGAACAATGTATTTTTATTAAAAAACATTAAAGATTAATAGAGTAATAAATATATTGTCTGTTCATAGTTGATACATTAACTAATGTTAACAAATGACACCTCGTTGTAAAGTTTTACTATTATTACAATATTAAAAATATTAAAATTTTAAATAACTGTTTATTTATTTAATATCTATTTATATATATATATATATATTGTAAAATGTAATTTATTCCTGTGACAGCAAAGCTGAATCAGTGTCACGTAATCCTTCAAAATATTTAAATATTCTTATTTGGTGCTCAAGAAACATTTCTTGCTATGCTGCTAACAGTGATGTTTCTCCAGGATTATTTGACAAATAGAAAGTTCAAAGAACATAATTTATTTGCAACAGAAATCATTTGTAACATTATAAATGCACTTTTGATCAATTTAATGCATTATTTCTGAATAAAAATATTAATTTAATTGAAAAAAAATCTTTTTTAAAAGTTTATATCCTTGCAGTTACCCGTGGAAGTCTGTTTCCACTTGTAAAAGATCAGATCTCACACTGTGATTTTATATCCACATAATGCGACTTTATGTCATAACTCCAACTTTATTTCTCACAATTGCAACTTTTATGTCTTGTAACTGTGACAGTATCTAACAAAGTGACTTCATCTTTCACAATTGTGCATCACACAATTACCTTATTTATTTTAAACTCTGATTTCATACTTATCTGCTAATCCAAAACACTTGGCTTTCTTAAATATATTTGTAAAAACATTAAATCAACTCTGTAAATCCATTATTTTCCAATCCAGCCTTTTTTTTTTTTCTTTTTTTTTTTGTTACTGCTGATTATGGTTGTATTTGTGTCTTTAAAAGTTTCTTTTAACCAGGCCAACTTGTCTAAAGTGTATTTTAAACTGTAATATCACCAGACTCATTTGGTTTCCTCATTTAGTAGCTATTTAGGAAGTGTTTCATGTTCTTATAATTAGAGCTCTTGTCTCTGGGCTCCTTCTGGCCCCTCCTCTCTCCGCTCTGTAGTTTTATCTTGACGCGGCTCGTACCGCAGATCAAAAAAATGTCCCACTGAGGATGCCGTACTGCTGGCAATTACCAAGATGTTTATTATATCTGGTGTAATAATTTTGGTCGCTACAGGGATTATTTAAAAGTTATTACTGCTTTGATGTTCGCGCTTTTCTCAGGTTGTGATTGTGTGTTTAATTGTACCAAAGTGACACATAAACCCCATCTTAATTTAATGAAAGCGAGAAAGTGAGATTATTAAAATATGACTGCATCCGCAGCCCGGCTGTGTAATTATTTTGGTAAATTTGTGCTGGGAGGCATGATAGGGCAAACTGTACTCATTTGCAGGAGGCTAATTTAATAAACCTCAACCCTCTTTATATGAAGGGTGAATGTTTCCCCGTTTAACCCAATTGAAAACCACACCAATTTGCTGTACTAATATTTCCAGCACTATCGGGCTAATGATGCTAACTCCAAACAGCCCGGAACCAGTAATTAACGGAGATGCTAATGAAAAGGTGACGGCACCTCCAGCGCGCTACCGCGGACACTATCTATCTCGGACCGGTGAAAAATTCCTCCTGTTATCTCGCAGCCCATAATCCTCCTCTTCTAATTATCCACTGCGTTCAGGCAGAATGGAGAAGCGCAACGTTCATCCCTGCTTTTCCGGAGAGATTGAGAGAGCAGGGTTCAACCCAAAGAGACTAGTGAGGAAGAGATGCTGTCGGTAGGAGTCGGAGGAGGAGGGGAGAGACAGCAGTGTGTGTTACACTCTGCTGGTCACCTGTCAGCTGTCAGAGCAATTACAGCACCTCCTAGTGTTAAATGTTTAAAGTGCGCATTAGCATGTAGCACAGTGGCATCTTGTCCCTGTGATCCTGCGAGGCTGGCACTCGGAGACAAGCCCCTGTGCCGCCACAAATCGCTGCAGACAGCTCGCTGTTAAAATCAATATGCTGCAGTTTTGTCGCGCTTCCGTCTGACTGCGCGGCGTTGTCTAATATAATGTAAATAATAAATTATCAGGAGCAGATTACCAGGCGGCGGAGACACTCCACCTCGCAGTCACACGCTGATATAAGCGCTCAAGAGCACTAATAGGGTCGCACATCCCACTTTTACGCATCTCTTTTTCTCTCGCTCAGTCTTTTGAATGCACTACAATTAAGAAATGGTTACATAAGGTTACAGAAGAACCATATTGGGTTCTCAAAAGAACCTTTCAACAAAGAGTTCCAAAAATAACCATTTTTTCTTAGAGTGAGGAACATTTTTCAACTATACAGAACCGTTTGTGGAATCTCCCTCTTAAAGAAGTTCAGTTCCAGAACAAAAATTTATGTCATCCAAGATGTTTGTGTCTTTCTTTCTTCAGTCGTAAAGAAATTGTTTTTTTCTGAGAATATTTCAGGATTTCTCTCCATATAGTGGACTTCTGGTGCCCTTGAGTTTGAACTTTTAAAATTCAATTTAAACACAGCTTCAAAGGGCTCTAAATGATCCCAGCCCAGGAAAAAGGGTCTTATCTAGCTAAACAATCTGTTATTTTCTAAAAAAAAAAATTTACAATTTATATACTTTATAAAGTAGAAGTCCACTTCCAGAACAAAAATTTACAGATAATTTACTCACCCCCTTGTCATCCAAGATGTTTATGTCTTTCTTTCTTCAGTCGATAAGAAATTATGTTTCTTGAGGAAAACATTCACAAATTTTTCTCCTGTAAGTGGACTTCAATGGTGCCCCCAAGTTTGAACTTCCAAAATGCAGTTTAAATGCAGGTTCAGATGGCTCTAAACGATCCCAGCCGAGGAAGAAAGGTATCTAGCGAAACGATCTGTCATTTTTTAAACAAATTGACAATTTATTTACTTTTTAACCTCAAAATATTGTCTCTGCAATGCGCGTGCATGGACTGTGTAATCCGGGTCAATACAGTTAGGGTATGTCGAAAAACACCCGTCTCATTTTCGTCTTTGCTGTTTTACCTTTTTTTTGAAAAGGGAGTTTGATCTTCTCTGCATGTTCACTTTGTAAACACTGGGTTGGTACTTCTGCAGCGATGTAGGACGATTTTGAAGTTGGGAAAAAAAACAAGGTGGGAGTTTTTCGACATACCCTAACTGTATTGACCGCATTGAACCGGAAAATTTTTAAGCAGACTTAGACAAGAAGAGCTTTTGAGGTTAAAAAGTAAATAATTTGTCAATTTGTTTCAAAAATGACTAATCGTTTCGCTAGATAAGACCCTTCTTCCTCGGCTGGGATTGTTTAGAGCCATTTGAATATGCATTTAAACTGCATTTTGGAAGTTCAAACTCGGGGGCACCGTTGAAGTCCACTATATGGAGAAAAATTCTGGAATGTTTTCCTCAAAAAACAATTTCTTTACGACTGAAGAAAGAAAGACACAAACATCTTGGATGACAAGGGGGTGAGTCAATTATCTGTAAATTTTTGTTCTGGACGTGAATTTCTCCTTTATCGGCGTCTTTGGTTCCATGAAGAACCTTTTCATTTGACACTAGGTTCTCCATAGTGGAACACGTTTCTGTAGATGTTCTTTACACCAAGAAAAAATGGTTCTTTTAAGAACTGTTCACTGAAAGGTTCTAAAATGGCTCTTCTATATCACTTTTGTGAAAACCTCCTTTTGGAACCTTTAGTTTTAAGAATGTGGAAAGGTTCCATGAACGCTGAAGGTTCTTCATGGAACCAAAGCCAATAAAGAACCTTTATTTTTAAGAGTGTACAAAAAGAATAACTGGATTCATTAAAGATACATTGGCTTAATTAAAATTTAATTTCATTTTGAGAGCAGAGATTTTGACTTTCCCCGTCTGCACGTTTGTGAGGCTTCCTATGAGCGCTGCCATTTTTCAACTGGTAAAATGCAGCAAGGACCCCTTTGTTTTGGGTTAAAAGAGCGATTAGGTTTTAGTGGGACACGCCGGATAAGAGGAGACGGAGGTAGGGAGCGAGTGAGCTCTAATTAGGTCAGTGGAAGAGAAAGGCATCGCACTCGGTCTCTGTGAAAAGGTCCCTCTGTCCTTTGCGTCCCATCTGCGGGTGACTGGATAAGACAGGTGAAGGCAAGTAGAAGTGGTAGCTGTCAATACGCCTCCCTCGCTCCCTTTCCCTCTGATGCCATGAATTATTTGTGAGAGCAGGCGATGACAAAAGGATGTCGCTCGCTCTCAAAGCCTCACCTGCCGTCCCGTCACACCCACGGAGGGTTGATTCCATCAGACACGCGAGGGGGAACCAACTCCCTCCTTTACATTTCTCTCTGCTCTGCTCTTTTCTCTAACCTCATCGTTTCTGTATCAAAGCACAGTAAACGAGTGGCGTCCTGCTGTAGCTTGACCCTTAGAACAACTCCTCTGTTCTATGCTACACATTTCCAGCTTTCATAGACTAGTCCTATGTTTCTGCAAAGTCATTATCACTGTTGTTCAGCTAAACTTAAAAATGGTGTAAAAATCACTTTATGAGCATGGTTTAGTTCATGTCAAAGCCTTAATTATTTGCTATTGCTAGAGGCAGAAGCATAAATTTTAAATACTAAAAAAATTTAGACAACAGATAATTTTTGATATTTTTTTTACTAGTGGGTGCAGGACACTATAGTTCACTTATGTAAGCGAGGATAGCAAAATAAAGTAAACTGTGACATATTATACTCAAAAACTCTTCAAACAGTGGGCTACCAGTAAAACTGATAAAAAATTTGGGACCAAAAATTTAACACTTTGACCCGACCATGTTTTGTTACATACCTTTCTATCAAAGTTATCTGACAGTATCAAGATGATTTTTTTATGACACAGTTTAACTCTGAGTTCTTGTCATATTTCATTACCATTTTCTAAACTATACCGAATAAACTGTGATAATGTGAGAAATGTTAAAGGTGTCTGAATAAATTTTGGTTTGACTGAATATCTACAATACAAAAGGCCATAAACATTCTGATTTTATGCGGTATTAACAGGAGTATTCTGGGTTATTTATCCAATTTGAGAGAAATTATGAAAAGTATAGGCTTTGTACATCTATATCTATCTATGTATCTATCTATCTATATAACTATATGACTAACACAAATTTATTAATTTAGGTTTAGCATTTATTATGTAGGCTTAACATTTCAGGTTGTATAAATTAACTTTAATTTATGTATTATGAATAATTAAACAATTAAATATATGTATAAATTAAATTATATATATATATATATATTTTTTTTTTTTGCCTATAAATGTGATGACATATATATCGCTGCTGTCATCACATTTATAGGCAATAAAAATGACAAAATAAATATAAAATAAAATAAATATACAAATGTTTCTTTAAGGTTAATCTGGCTGCATCCTTCTATTCCTGTGTGATTAGGGAATTTAGGGATGTGTGAGTAGCTGAGTACTACTCAGGCTGGTTTGTTTGAGCCCTGTGGCAGTGAGTAACAGTGTGCTGTAAAGCCCCAGTCTTCACACAAAAAGCAGGCGGTCTAATGATCCCACTGGCTGCTAACCCTCAGGCCTGCGCTGTCCCTCCACCACCCCTCCATTCCCACCCTTCCTCCCTTCCTCCCTCCCTCCATCCATCCCTCCCTTCCTTCATCCCTGCCACATCTGCTGCCTCTCGCCAAAGGAAAAAAATCAATCTCTCCATCATGAATTATTGAGGTGTTTGCCTACAGCCTCTGAAATATACAGGAGGGTGGTCTCTCTCTCTCTGTATCTCTCTCCCACTCTCCCTTTCTCTCTTTTCTTGTACATTTAGTTTAAAATAAGTACATTATGCACAACGGAATCAATTTAATACACTTTTTTTTACTTACCACCTATTTGTGTAGTTCACATTGCTTGTGTGGGATCTTGCATTTCCCTCTGAGCGGGGCAATTAATTTGTGGCTTGTGTACACAGCCACAGTACAGAGGCTGTTTACAGAAAATATATCTGTTAGTCCATAGCTCTCTGTATGATTAGCTAAAACTGAGGTCATTTGTGCTGAATTAGTCAATTACAGGCGTTAAGCCTGAGACGGAAAGGTCTGATGTGTAAATCTTAGCGGAAAATGGACGAAACAGCTGCAAACTGAGAGTACTCCCCCTTAGCGAACTCAAGTTTGACTTATTACACCATCGACTAATGTACTACCGCTGGTCTTGCTTGCTCACACACCTCCACTGGCACTTGTAAACAATAGCTTTAGCTGCAATGATTACATTAAATCAGGCAGTTGTCATATGACAATCATTATCCCTCCTCCAGTGGCAGCGTTTGATTGACAGCTCCCCAAAACCCATGTGTGGTGGCTGCACATCGTTGCCTGGCTTCAGCTATCAATTACAGGCTTGAATTTGAAGCATTTATTATGTAAAATAATTCTCCCGTCTGCACTGCACTCGTCTCCTGGGTCTGGTCCCGCTGTCTGATGTGAAATTTCTCTCCTCGCTCTCCTCTTTCACGTTGATTGTCTCTCGCTCACTCGTTCTGTCTCACTCAACTCTTTGTTGTTATTTCGCAGAGAGTGTGTCTTGCATGCATTGCTCTTAAATCGACACAGCCTAGGAGATAATGACATAAGATGCCAGTGGATTGTCTGAGCGAGGAAATGCAGCAATTCAAAGCGGTTAATGCTCAAAAGCTGAGAGGAACAGGCCTTATTAATTGTACCCTCTTTGGAGTGAGCATACAATATACTATGATACTACTTTTTTATTGTTTAGCTGGCTAATGGTCGTCTTGGACTTATATTGACAGCTAGTGGCATGGATGCAGCATAATGCAAATGCAATGCCACATGATGCCATTGCAGAAATGTACTATTCAGTCAGCCTTCACTCGTTTATTCCACTAGTAAAATATTACAATCTAAATAATTGTTTTCTATTTGAATAGATTTTATAATATAATCAGCATCATTACTCCAGTCTTCAGTGTCACATGATCCTTCAAAAATCATTCTAATATGCTGATTTGCTGCTCAAGAAACATTGAAGTCTTTGCGATCAATATATATGTATATGTATGTATAAGTATAGGATTACATTTTTTAATCTAATTCATTACATAATGTTTCGATTAATTAATCTTATTAATCACAAACTAAATCTGGCTGTGAAAATACCCACTAAAGATTATGTAAAGCTATTGTTGTGTTAAATGAGAAAGTAGCAAGCAGACATTGCAAATTGTAGCTTTAGAAAGAAATATTTTATTTGATTCGGCATAAAATTTATTACACATAAACATTTAGGCTGCAATGGCCTAACGTAAACTATGGAAAATAAAAGAAGATAATTTGAGACACATCTCAGTATTTTTGTTTATACAATGAAAGTCGTTGGTAACCAAAACAGCTGTTACCAACAGTCTTCAAAATCACTTATTTTATGTTCCACAAAAGGTTTGAAATAACATGAGGGTGAGTAAACGATGACAGAATTAAATTTTTGGGGTGAACTATCCCTTTAATGTTTTTATTTTTAGAATTTTATTAATGAAATGATACTCTAAATAAGAAACTAAATCTGCCAGCAGGTGGCGGAAAATGTCATTATGAGTCATTCATTCGATTTGTTAAAACAGCTGATTCATTCTCTCTATGAATGGGCCTTTGAATCATTGATTCACATGATTCGTTCAAAACACGGATTCATTCAGAAACTAAACGCCACTGTGTTGCTCGGAGACGCGCAACAATTCTGCTATGGCTTCAAAGATAATGTTCTCTGCAAAAGTGAGCAAAACACAATATTTTGTTTAAAATATAACACAATATCAATTTTTTATTTACTGAACTGTTGTATAGAATCAAATTTAAGCTTCTGATAGATCAGGACAAAATCAGCAGTCGTTTTTTATTGCTCTTGCTGCCAGTGTGATATTGTGTCATATTTGATATATATATATAAATATGAGACAAAACACATACAGGGGCATTTTTTGCACCAATATCTTGAATTTTAGGGCAAAGCTGCATTTGTAGAGTTGTTGCCCTGCATCATATTTGACTATGTGAGATCTGGGGTCAGCGTGTTAACTGCGTTAAAATATTTTAATTACGCTATTTTTTCATAACTAATTAGTTTAACTTGTTAAACTGAAAGCCCTAATATATATATATATATATATATATCAGAAGTACCAATACTTACATAGAAACCTATACAAAGTGGCCAAAAAGAAATGCTCATTTTAAAGAAATACATCAGATTTTGCATCTGAACTCTTCATATATATATATATATATATATATATGTGTGTGTGTGTGTGTGTGTGTGTACTAAGACTAATGCCGTACACCTTTAATATATAGTACATGACAGATTAGAGATTTTTACTAAATAAATACATTTTGTGCACCAAAACAGTCCAACAAGCTCAGCTAAATAGGACTAAAAATAAATAATGCTTTCACTCTGAGGAAATATTTGTAGACAATGGAAGACAGAGTGTGAATTCTTCTGCTCTCATGTTATGATAAGAGAATTGTCTTTGCTCGCTTGCCGTTTCTTCATTCTCTCTCTTTCTTTCTGAAATAGTTCTTCGGTTGCATTTGGCACCAAACTCGCAGGCCAGTGCAGAAATCCAGCCATAATAAATGGAGGGAGGAGGGAAAAATAAGACATCTGAAAGACCAGCTAAGCAAGCCGGTGATATTTTTTTTTTTTTTTTTTGCCTGGGACAGATCTTTTGGAGATGTGTATTGTAAGCAATTTTAGAGCTGTCAGCACAACATTCCTACTGGTCTCGGCTTGCCTGAAGGCGTAAAAGAGGGGAAGGTTAGACTTGTTGTAGCTGTCGGATTGTTCTACTCGCGTTATTATTATTTTATTTGCAGTATCTGGTCTTGAAGGAATTATGAGCGAATTAGAGAGCGTTCAGGAGAGAGGCTAACCGATGCACATGTATATTTTCAAAGCGTGAGCAATATGTTTTTCTAAAGGGGGGCTGAGAGAGAGAGAACAAATGACAAACAGCGAGTTACAGGGCCGTCCGGCTTTAACACTGCCGCTCAGAAGATTAGCCTATCACTCGTCAACATGGTGTCGCCTTATTCAATTAGCCACAACTCAAACTCTGTATTTTAAACAACTGCAACATTCCTATCATGCCCACACAGTAGAGGTAATGGAGAGCTGCCTTGAGAGGACATCTGCCCCTGCTCCCATTAAGACAGCCCATGCCGCCGTCTCACCGAGGCATTCTGGGAGACGGGAATGAAGATAAGATGGTGTAAGGTGAGGAGAGAGCGGATGAAGAGAGATATCATGCCATAGCGAATGGCACTTTGAGTGTCGCTCCATGGCAAGAACTGGCATCGGCTGTGTCTCCCAGAAATGGACACATTTATATTCTCTTTCTCTCGCTCTCCCCCTCTCGCACTCTTATGGTCTGCGTTAGCCTTCATAAAATATTCATGTTGGTTGTGCTCAGTGCCATAATTGCCATCTCAGCCTCTGAATAATTGATGGCTGGTGCCGTTGACTTGGTCTCATTTACTGAGAGTGTGGGTAATACCATACTCGCACATGCCACATGCTCTAATGCCATGCTGCCGCAGTTAGTGCTGACTCCAGATCAGCCGCTCTCTCCGTACGCCGCTATCATTCATCTGAAACCACCCTCACAGCTACAGTCAAATGCATTTAAATCAATAGCACTAGTGACTTAGGCTACAAGTATCACTGCTAACACTGGGGGGGCAATTTGATTTCATTTGATGTGCTTTTAGAAGCGATTCGAACTCGACGAGGGGCTGCAGAGACTTTCCCAAGCGCTCTTTCGTTTATTAAAGTGCATTTTTCTGTCATCGTCGCACTTCGAGTGGGTGGCTGATTGTAATGAGCACTTTTCTGTGTGGATGTTTTGTAAGTGTTTAATTTGGCGTCTAGTGAAACGGGCCATGATTTTTTTTTTGCCATTTTTTTGCCATGATTTTGGGAGAAAAACGCAAACGGCTTAACGGCTGGGTGTCCAAATCAGGCGAGCCTGCAGCAGAGTTAATTAACAGGCCAGAGCTGAGCGGACAGATGTGACCCCTAGACACACTGAGGTCAAAGGTCAATTTGTTGAGGATTACATTAACCCTGCCTACACCAACCCCATCACCCCTCCACTGCTGCTTTAATTCATTGCTGTCCTTCTTTTTCGCCCTGACATTCACTCTTACCCCTCTTCACAGCTTGATTACTGGTTAAACTCTGATCACTCAGTAGTGTACTGGAAAGTAAACTTTATAGGGTATTTTAAAATCTATGTTCAGTCCGAAAGGACAATATCAATACATCACATCACAGGAAGTGTAAAGCACACAAGATCTGACCGTTGCAATGTCATCATCATGGCCATGGTTTAAGAAATACTAATTTTAAAGACATACTTATTTTTAAGTAAAATCACACAAGTTATTTTTATGTTAAATATCACAGCCATCATTTATTGTAAATGTTTGGCTTTTTGATTATAAAAAATATATTCATTTAAATAAATAAAAACATACAAATTAAAATATAAATATCAAGTAATCAGCACAACTATTTTCAACAATGATAATTATAAGAAAAGTTTCTTGAGCACCAAATCAGCATACACTACCAATTCAAGTTTTTGAATAGGAATATTTTTAATTTTTCTCTTCTGCTCACGAAGCCTGCATTTATTTGATCCAAAGTACAGCAAAAAATGAAATGAATAGAAAGTTCAGAAGAGCAGTATTTATCTGAAATGGAAATCTTTTGTAATATTATATCCGTGCTAAATAAAAGTATTACTTTCTATAATTTATTTATTTTTATAATTTATTTTTTATTTTAGATAAATGCTGATCTTTGGGTCTTTCTATATGACATGTCTAAATTACATTTTGAAATATATTCAAATAGAAAAGAGTTATTTTAAATAGTAAAATATTTCAAAATGTTACATTTTTTGCTGTACTTTGGATCAAAATGCAGGCTTTAAAAGACATTAAAAATCTTACTGATTAAAAACTTTTGACTGGTAGTGTTTTCGAATGATTTCTGAAGGATCATGTGACACTGAAGACTAGAGTAATGATGCTGAAAATTCTTTGAAATCACAGAAATAAAATATATTTTAACATATATTACAACAAATAAGATCAAAAAAACAGTGAATTTAAATTGTAATAATATTTTGCAGTATTTACTGTATCATCATAACATCTTTCAAAAACATGAAACACTTTTGAACAATATTGTAGATGTATATCTGTACGGCTCATATATCTTACATGTTTGATGACATTGCAACATTCCCAAATAGTGCATTTGTGAGCTTCAACATTTACATCCTGCTTAGTGGGTAGGGAACAATGAACACTGCATAGGAACCTTGTGAATCAGAGCGCAGCTACTCTCTCATCTTTACCCTTTCCATCTCAGTTACAGTTTCATTAGCAGCCAGTTTGATGTGCCTAAAAGTACAATGTAAGAGTTATTAAGCAGAGCAGTATGTATGACAGGTCAGGCTTTGTGCTCTGACTTAAACTCATCCTACCCATCAGACTCTTGGAGCATTGCCCTCTTCCTCACGCTGACTGTGGTAATAGCCCTCTCTAATTGAAGTGCTCTTAGCCGTGCCATTTGCAACGTACCATCCAATCTCTTCTAAAAGCATAAGGTCCCTGTCCGAAGTGCCCTACGGAGGGGACAGTGCGCACTTTATTAAACATTACACGTGTGATTACACGTCCCCTCCCTGTTCGGCAGGCATCGGAGTACTCTCGCTATTGCTAATGGAGCTACAGGGTCAACAAAGTCAAACTATATCCACATTACACATGTGGATGAGGGCTCTAAAAACTATGAGTGAGTGTTTATATGAACGTGGCGTGCGGTTAGGAGACCAGAAGGACAAATCCATAGAGCAGAGGGAAAGAAAGACAAAGGATGTCTTCCTAAAGTGAGGGCACCCAGGATTTTGCAGGGGATTTAGGAGGACTATGAGAGTGTGATGTCAGCGATGGGGTTAAGCCCAGACTTATCTCCACACAAAGCGGGAACGAGAGTAAGAGAAGGAAAGCGAGAGCATGGAAGAATAAGGGACAGGTCAGGAGCGCTCAGACAGGGTCAGTGGCAGGAGGGGAAGAAAGCTGCAGCTTAGAGCTCTTAAATGATATTATAGACGAGGCCTGTTGCGCTAATCTGTTTACCCAAACAACACAGTGGATAACACACACAAACATGTTTTTATCAATGCACACACACATACACACTGAGCTGCAAATGCAAGATGTGATCTGTATGCACAGTGCTATGCATGATTTCTTATTTGATTTCCATTCCATGTATTTGCAAATGCAAACCCTAATATGTGCATATACTGTATACTGTATACCATACACATATATACATACAGCGTGCATTTTCCATCTGACATGCTACGAGGCACAAAGTCATGAGAGAGGGATGAATGGATTGACGCACATGGATGTGAAATGGTGTAGATGATAGAAGGGCGACTCAAACGGTAGATTAAAGAGCAAAGGATAAGACCTGGACCGCTTATCCTAGAGGAATCACAGCCAGCACACAGACACTATGCATCATACATTCCTTCAGCACTAACAAGCCAGCTGCACACACACACACACATTTGTTTTCCTATCACGTGGGGGCTTTCCATTGACTTCTGTTGCTACAGCCTTAACCCAAATTCTATCTCTACCCCTGAAAGAATTAAACTTTATGAGTTAAAAAATGCAATATTTTTGTTTGTGAATCACTTCAAACCTTTGAAGACAGCTCTATGTGTTTAGTTGCATATATATACATTAACAATGTTAATGTATTTGGTTTTGGCAGAATAGATCTGCTACGCTCCTGTTGGTTATTGCTGTTGTTGTGCAAAGCAAGTACAGGAACTCGCTACTGCCAATTCAATACGATACGTAGATATGGTGCTGTGAGTATTTTAAAGGGGTCACCGAACGCCATTTTCCACAAGCTATATGATTCTTTAGGGTCTTAGGGTTTAAAAAACACCCTTTTTACCTTGTCAAAACCAGCCCTGTTCAGAATAAGCCATTCTGTTGCATGTTGCTTTAAATGCTAATGAGTTCTGCTCACCCCGCCCCTCTCTTCTGTAGGGTGACGAGCCGGTCTGTTTACTTTAGCCGCGTTTAGCCATGAAACTTGCTAACTAGCACATTATTAAGAAAGGTGATTTACAAAGATGCATAAAAAACCCTTATACTCGCTTCTGCTGTAGGTGAAGCTGCATCACGAATGATTCGCGCGAACATAGATGCATTTATGTAGATTGGGGATCGGCACATTTCCTTCAAAAACTAAAATAATGTTAATCCTATGCGTCTCAGCGGCTCAGATGTCGGGACTAAATGACACTTCAGTTGCTCAATCAGAGACATTCTTGTCTTCCCCTGCACTGGAGTCAAAACAGTGGTGGTCGGAGTCGGACTGTTCACAGCTCGCTCAGGGCAGGTCTAGGGTAAGACGGCCGTGTCAATCAACTATCGTGGGAGCGGCCTTTGATGGTGTGATGTCACACCAACAAGAAGCTGAGAATGGCTTGATTTGAAAAAGGGGATATTTCATATGAAGATTACAAAAAAATACCACTGGGTGGATTTGTATCATAATAGGGTGGTTGTGTACACACACTGCCAACACACATTTATGTTCAAAAAACATGTAAAAGTGAGTTTTGCATCCGATGGGCCCCTTTAAGATATACTGCTGCTGCACAAGTAGTATGTACGTAATAACGCCCAGCAGATCCATACAGGTGGAGCTGGGGAGGTGGAGGGTTTCGGTGTAACTCTGAAAGCACGCAGCAGAATGCTCTGGTGAATGCTAACCAGCCATTTAAATGTAAAACAGCAAGCTCATTGGCTGCAAATGCAACATGAACCAACCGTAGTTTAACGCTGTGAATATCATCAGTTTGCATTAATGAGCCATCAGCCTGTGCCATCTAGAATTTCATGACAGAGCTTATCATTAATTTGAACAGTAGGGTATATGAAAATATTATAAGTCTATAGTATATCCCGCTTTCAACAACTCAGTAAAAGCATGTGTTGCTGAGTGTAAGATGACTGGATTTAAGTTAAGACTTTAGCAATGACAACCCAAACCCAAATGATCACCAGGCTATTGAGTGTCAATGCATTTGTGTGAGTACTGATAGACAGGAGACATAATAGTGAATAGATGCTGCAGACAGAGTTGGGTTCTCAACTATACCAGTGCAATGAACTGGAAAACCACGAATGAAGAAAAAAGAGAGAAACCCCGCTGTGCTAATTAATATTGTAGATTTCAGACCACAGAGAGGGAGGAGAAACACACTGAATCACAGCCATACAAGATCTGACAAGCCCAATGGATTCAGCATTAAAAACACCGTTATTAAAACATGTAAATAATAAACACTTACAAATGATTTGACACACATTATTAATTTGACTGATAAATGGCACAGTAATATTCAAAATATTAGATGTTCCCCTGAAAAGCTGAGTACATGTGCATCTAGCTGCTCGTTTTAAACTGAATAATAGTTGATAAGGATCCTCATCTGCTATGGTTGCTTTATGAGGAAATCTCAATGGATTTGTGACTTTTGTGAGTCTAGGTGTTCTTTGAGTGAACTTGACGAAACACTACAACGTCTCTTGATCTTTCTCATGCTTTCTTCTCCTTCGCTCAGCTGACAGACAGTTTGTAGGTTCTCGACAGATGGTCTGTACTTTATTTCTAAGACTAGTGTGGTTCTCGTGTGTGTGTGAGTGTGTGTGAATGTACATGTAGCTGTGATCTTATGAATGCACAGAGTAGGTGGATGCAGTAACAAATATAAGAGCTAATGCAGTCAGTGCCAATGTCAATACCACACAACACTGAATTCCTTACCTCACTCTTACAGTCTTACGTCATAAATCCTCTTATTCTGTGTTTTTCCAGGTTTTTCCTGAAATTCTTCCTCAAATGCAACCAGAACTGCCTAAAGAATGCAGGGAACCCACGAGACATGCGGCGATTTCAGGTAAGACCACATTTGGACAGCTAACACTTCTGAAGTAAAGTGGCAAAATTGCAATAAACCATATATGTTAGTGGATAAGCTGCACTTGCATTGCTTGTTGCATAAAATTGCATAAAACACTATAAAATGTCCCATTAATAACACTAAAATCATTGTTACAGTTTTATGCAAAAGTTTGGGAACCCCTTGCAGAATCTGTGAAAATGTGAATAATTTTAACAAAATAAGAGGAATCATACAAAATGCATGTTATTTTTTATTTAGTACGGTCCTGAGTAAGATATACTACATAAAAGATGTTTACATATAATCCACAAAACAAAAAAATAGCTCAAATTGCTGATGGTAGCTGTATGAGTTGAGATCCATCTTTTCACACTGAGGACACCTGAGGGACTCAAACACAACTATTAAAAAAGGTTCAAACATTCACTGATGCCCCAGAAGGAAACACGATGCATTTAGAGCCAGGGGGTGAAAACTTTTGAACACAATGAAGAAACCCAAATTTGTCTTGTTTTGTTAAAATATACATTTTTCCATTTAGTATGGCCCTTCAGAAGCAACAAAAGATACTTGCATGTTTCTCAGAAGACAAATTAAGCACAATTTACCTTGATCTTTAAATTCTAAAAGTTTTCACCCCCCAGCTCTTAATGCATTGTGTTTCCTTCTGGAGCATCAGTGAATGTTTGAACCTTTTTTAATAGTTGTGTTTGAGTCTCTCAGTTGTCCTCGGTGTGAAAAGATGGATCTCAAAATCATACAGTCACTGCTGGAATATGCAAAAGATGCTGGAAAACTGAAGAATCTGCAGAACCTGGAAGATTTTTCTGAAGAACAGTGCTCAGTTGAACTGTTCAGAACAAACAAGGGAAAAAAAAAACAGTCATAGATAATCCAGGTCACCACACACAGCATTAAGAACCAAGGGTTCCCAAACTTTTGCAGGGGGTTATTTTCATAATTTCAGCTATTTTTTTGTCTTGTGGACTATATGTAAACATCTTTTATGTAAAATATCCTACTCAGGACAGTACTAAATAAAAAAATAACACACTTTCACAGATTCTGCGAGGGGTTCCCAAACTTTTGCATAAAAATCTGGTATCTGAGGGTGCAAAAAATTGGAATATTGAGAAAATCGCCTTTAAAGTTGTCCAAATGCAGTTCTTAGCAATGCATATTACTAATCAAAAATTAAGTTTTGACATATTTATGCTAGGAAATTTACAAAATATCTTCATGAACATGATCTTTACTTGATATCATAATGATTTTCGGCATAAAAGAAAAATCGATAATTTTGACCCATACAGTGTATTTTGGCTATTGCTACAAATATACTCATGCTACTTAAGGGTCACATATAAATCTATTAACATTTTCAATTGAGTAACAACCCAATGTATTTCACTAAAAGGTAGTAGTAAATTGTGCATGAAGACGCAGAATGGTTTCTTACCAGATAAAGTATGAGTACTAGAGAACATATAAAGAGATACGGATGTAGAGAAGAGGGAGAAAAAGAAAGCTTTGAGCGAATGAAGTGGCTGCCCAGAATAGGGATAATGTAAGCGGTGTTTGCCAAGTCTCATCAAGCCTCTTCCTCTCTTGAGATTGAGAGACCTCTCAAAGCCTGAGAGCCATTTAAATCAAGAGGCTCCTCAGTTGCTGTGGGACACCTCTAGTCTATGTCTTCAGCTCTGTGAGAGCTGTTAGCTGCTGTCATTGTTCCAGGCTCTCTGGTGAAATGTGCCTGTTCGTCAATTTATCAGTCAGCAGTTACTTACACGCATACCGTGCGTATGTGCTGCTCTGACACTTCAGCTGTTTGTTTGAGCTACGTATTAATTTGTATACAAGTATAGAGTGTGTCTTCGCGGGTCAAGTGAAGTACAGTCATCATTCGTCTCTTGCAGGTGGTGGTGTCTACAACAGTCAGCGTGGACGGACACGTCCTGGCTGTGTCTGATAACATGTTTGTACACAATAACTCTAAACATGGACGCAGGGCTCGCAGGCTGGACCCGTCTGAAGGCACTCCATCGTACCTGGAACACGGTGAGTGTACGTACCGTATCTGTTTACATGCGGTTTGTTAAGAAATAAAAAACAGACTGCAGGAATAAAAGAGTAGTGCAACCCAATATAAAATCTCCTTTACAACCAACTCTTTTATTTGCACACAGCTAACTAGTAACAGCAACATCCTTAGCACCATTCAGCAAAACTAAGCCACTTTGTCACACTCAATGTAGTTTCATGGTTTTGCTACATGAGCACAGATGGTTGCCCATCATGGTTGCTCTTCCCTCAACTTATAAACTTACAAACACAGCTTTTTAATTCATGGATCTGAACCTAAAACTTATTGTCCAGCCAAGTTTTTAACCATTACAGTACAGTATATCACACCACCCTTCCAAACTACTGTCAACTAGTTTGCACGCTTTATTTTTAAATGATCCGGGGATGCAGTAGAGCACAGACGAACACTCTGGACTCTCCATTGGCTGAAAGACAACTGTGACCTTTTAATCAACTCACAGTGCAACTGACATGTATTAATGCCACTAACAAGTCACGCTGATGCCAGATATTACAAGTGGTTTAAGAATACCAACAGTAGCAGTCCAGCAATCCACCAGGGCTAAGAAAAGAGCAGTGAACGCAGCATTCCCCAAGTGGCCTGTTCTCTTTAGGATTAAGCACCGAGCATTTATTTTCTGAATGACGTGTGGCCTTATCTGTTGTCCTCTTCTAGTGATGCAGGCTATAGTGCGGCCCTCCTAAATCTGTCTAATAACATGTGGACATGATTTGAGCGCTGATTTGATCCTCAGCTGCAATCAAATCCAATCATTTTCTCATTTACGTTCGGGATGATTCTAGACAAGAACATATTTTTCAGTTGGACTGTTAACCTCTATTTATGATGAGAAACTGAGGATTTGAATGATTATGATTTGATGATGATGATGCTGATGATGATTAAGTCCTCTATATTCTCCTGGGGGCGTCTTCAGTGTTTAAGCACACTTTCCACTGCACTGAGAAGATTAAAAAAATCAGTTTTCTAAAGCCTGGACATATTTGAAAAATTGTGGAGATTTATTTTTTTTCTTTTCTAAAAGAAAGTATAGGATAATTGTTGAGACGGACAGGCTTATATTGTAATTCCTTATTATGTCTAATATAAAATCCTGATGTGCGCATATAGATGTATTTTTCTTGGAGGGCAATGCAGGAACAATGTCAGAGCTGCAAAATTCAATAGAGAGCTCTTGTAATGACTAAATTCCACTTGAAATTGAAACACCTGTCATTCACAGTGTTCTACAAATGTATGATCTTGTTAAATTAATAGTTTACCCAAAATGAAAATTTGCTGAAAATTCAAGATGTACATGAGTTTGTTTCTTCAATGGATTCAGCACTGCATCACTTGTTCACCAGTGGATGCACTGCAGTTAATGGGTGCCGTCAAAATAAGAGTTCAGCTGATAAAAACATCACAAAGTAAACAGTGCTCTAGTCCATTTAATAATGAAATTGTTTTGGAATAAACAAATCCATCAAGATGTTTTTAACTTCAAACCATTGCTTCCGGCCAAAATACAAGTCCTTGATCCACAATATTGCCTTCTGCAGTGGAAAAAGTTGTCTAGTCTGAAGCAGAAGAAAAATATGCACAGATTAAGCGTAGTTTACAAAAGAAAACAGTCCAAAACAGCTTTAAACAAATATGTTGGTCAAAACATATGTGGATGAACAACAGGGGGTGAACTTTTTCATTGGAGAAGGTGTTATTATGGATTATAGACTTGCATTTTGGCTAGAAAAAAAATGTTTTTAAAGTTAAAACACTTTAATGATTGATTTGTTTCTTGCAAACACATAGTTTTAACTTCATAAGATGTTAAACAGTGTACTGAAGTCATGTTTTTATTAGCTGTTTGGATTCTCATTCTGACGGCACCCATTCGCAGTGGATCCATTGGTGAGCAAATGATGTAATGCTAAATTTCTGTTGAAGAAACAAAGTCTAATCCTAAGGATGAGTAAAAAAAAACTATTCCTAAGTATTTTAGCTAATATGTGACCCTGGACCACAAAGCCAGTCATAAGGGTAAATTTTTCGAAATTGAGATTTATACATCACCTGATGTATGATTTAGAATAGGACAATATTTGACTGAGATACAACTATTTGAAAATCTGGAATCTGAGGGTGCAAAAAAATCTAAATATTGAGAAAATCAGCTTTAAATGTGTCCAAATGAAGTTTTTAGCAATGTATATTACTAATCTAAAATTAAGTTTTAATATATTTACGATAGGAAATTTACTAAATATCTTCATGGAACATGATCTTTACTTAATATCCTAATGATTTTTGGCATAAAAGAAAAATCGATAATTTTGACCCATACGATGTATTTTTGGCTATTGCTACAAATACACCCGTACTACTTATGACTGGTTTTGTGGTCCAGGGTCACATATAAAAATACTTTTCCCTCCCCATCCAACACATTTTATCATATTTAAATCCATTCCACAAAAATTTGTAGATTTTTCCTCAAAAATCAGCACAAAATATGGCCTTCCCATAACCAACAACATGCTTCCCTTCTCTCACCCCTGCTCAGCCACTCTTGTCCATTATTGTGTCAGCTTCAAACCATTTCCACTCCCCTCCAGCTAATGAGCCTGTTCTGTCAGATATGGCGTGCATGTGTGTTGATTGCTCTGGGCTGCGGAGACGAGGGTAAAGCGAGGGCACCAATACGTGAGGTCATGTCACAAACGCAGTGTGGTGGAAAGAGGTGTCTGCAGGGCTGGAGAATGTTAGTTTGTAGAAGAGAAAGCTATTGTGCTCATATCTCAGATGTGTGTAAGAGCGAGCGCGTGTACGCGTGCATACAGCGCAAGGGAACAGATGGCGGCAGAGGAGGCACCAAAGTTTAATCCTATCAGATGGATTCACATTCCACCATCTGCTTAATCCATGCACAATTTCAGCACCCTGCAAAAGAGTCGTCTTAGGCCAAGATTACCATCACAGATTGCTCCACCGTTCCTCTTCATCTCTCCTGGTTTATCACGCCGCCAAATTGCATTATGCCCAGCAGTCACCCACAACACAGCTCCTATGAAAAAAAAGAGCACAGACAAGCTGGGGAAGTCCTCACGGCTGCACAAAGTGGATTACTTCACTTCTGAAAATTACAACATGGCTGGTACACAGAATATATGTGACATTTTGGTTAGTCTAAGGAGATTTGGTTTGTGTATTTGGGGTTATTGAAATGCTTTAAAATCATGTTTCTTAATCTAAAATATGTAATTCCCTACTTAATATGCAATGTACCTCAGGAAAACATTTAACAGCATAAGGACACACATGAATAAATACAATACATGAATCCTGGAAGACCATGACGGCCTTCTACAGATGCATCACTATACAGTGTTGTGCTTTGGAATATTATTACTTACTGCAGCGTTTCTATATTTAACATGAATATAAAAATTCACCCAACTCATCCAAAAATTATTACACGCTTGTAAAACAAGCTTTCTGCTGTTGCTGAATAATAGAAATATAGCCATTTTAATGAGTTTTATGAGTAAAAAAAATGCTTAAATTAGTGGAAACGGATGAAAATGTCTGACTTTAAAAGGCAGACTTTTTCCTTGATTTTTTTTCAAGTAGTACTATACAATAAACTTACAGTATGCACTGTATATAGTGGTATTTTGTGCAAATGTATGTGTTCAAATGCTGTCTAATGCTGTTGCCCTATTTGAGATCCTGATGTTTTTTGTACATTTTGTACATAAATACAGATTTTTTTTTTTTTTTTGCAAAACATAAATAAAAACAGCTTCTATGTACATTACCATTCAAATGTTTGGGGTCAGTAAGATTAAAGAAATTAATAGTGTTATTAAATGAATCATAATTGACAATATAGACATTTAATAACCAAAAAAAAACAAAAAAAAAAAAACATCTAAAAAAGTTCAGTAAACATCTATATCAAACATCTGCCTGTTTCTATATCTGTATATATACATGTATACTACCAGTCAAAAGTTTTTTAAATGTTTTTTAATATTTGGGGGTGTGGGAAGAAAATATAGAAATTAATACTTTTATTTAGCAAGGATGCTTTAAATTGATCAAAAGTCATGATAAAGACATTTATAATGCAAATCAGAATATTTGACTTGAATAATGATGCTAAAAATGCAGCTTTTCAAATCACAGGAATAAATTACTTTCTAAAATATGTTCAAATAGAAAAAAAATATTTTAAACAGTAAAAAATATTGCTGTACTTTTGATCAAATAAATGCAGGCTTGGTGAGCAGAAAAGACTTTAAAACATTAAAAATCTTACTGTTCAAAAACTTTTGACTGGTATTGTATATATATTTCTTGAGCTTGATAATCAGCATACTAGAATGATTTCTGAAGGATCATGTGACTGGAATAATGATGCTAAAAATTCAGCTTTGAACTCACAGGAATAAATTACATTTTAAAATATATTCAAATAGAAAAAAGTTATTTTGAGTAGTAAAAATATTTCAGAATTGTACTGTCTTTGCTGTACTTTTGATTAAATAAATGCAGGTTTGGTGAGCAGAAGAGACTTCTTTAAAAAAACATTCAAAATCTTACTGTTCAGAAACTTTTGACTGGTAGTGTATATATATTTCTTGAGCTTGATAATCAGCATATTAGAATGATTTCTGAAAGATCATGTGACTGGAATAATGGCCACTGAATTTTTTATTTTATTTTATTTCATTATTATATCTTTGATCAAGTAAATGCGGCCTTGGTGAGCATAAGAAACTTTCAAAAACATTTCAAAAATCTTACCGGTCCCAAATTTTGGAATGGTAATGAAGCTAGCTTCTTTTTATTAGTAGCTTGTAACCGTAACTGCTTTTTCAAAAGGATAGCATGATGATCCCCAACTCCATTCCCCAGACTTTTCGCCTGCTGGTGAAACTCTCCATCTCCCCTACTATTATCTACGCTAGCTCTTCCCAGGGCATCGCCGGTGGCTGACACACACCAGTTTGAGCTGTGCGAGTGAGACCTACAGCCTCTCACATCTCAGTTCAGGTCCTATCAGCAGCACCGAGCACCTCGTACACACAGGCCATCTGCCTCCGCCGCACGTCTGCCTCAGTTAGGTGCACTATCATACGAGCGTCGAGTGTAGTCCCCCACCCTCGCCCAGGGGTCCTGCCTACAGTCAGAACCGCGTGTAACGCTTGTTAAAGGATGTGTGTTCAGTCCCCCTACCAGAGTCACAGAGGACAACAGAGCCGTGTGTGACAGACTCTCTCGTTCTCTGCCTCAGAGGACTCTTACTTTTCCTTTTTTCTCTCCCTCATGTCTTTTCCTTCTATTTAAATCCAGCAGCAAATTGGAACAGCAGTAATTAGTCGGTTAAAGCGCCTTCAGTGAGACACTGAGCTTTAGAATCCGGTGCCAAAGTTCAACACACTGAAATGAAATTTAAACTCATTAAGGTGTTGAATTTTTATGGCTGGCTGCTGTTTTCTCAGAGTGTCCCAGGGCGCCTGGCCTTTTGATCGACTGCTGTAAGGACTCCGGATTTCTCTGTGCCTGGCGAACTCCGGCGCTCATGACATTTGCACGAGTGTCATAAAACAAGCGCTCGCACCTGGCCCCCTCCCTCCTCGCGCACACATGGGGTCAGTGTAATATTTAATAAAGGTGTGTGTATAATCAAGCGGAATTAGCATTCGTGTTCTCTTTCCACCCCCAGAGGGGAAGGAAGGAGGGGTTGGAGGGAGGAGTGCTGCTATTGTACACTCATCACTGACTGATCTTTTCCAGTCTGACCCTCAGATTTCATTAATTATGTCCATGACTAAAACAAAGGCGGAGGGGAATTATGCCTTTCATAAGCAGAGCACCAGGGGGCTTTCGTTCTATGTCTTGTCGCCCTGTTTTGCCTGCTCTCAGTTTGGTCAACCGAGTCAGAGCGTCTGTGGACCAGAATGCATAAGTTGCATGAGCCGCATGGTTCTGCTTAGAGTGAGGAGTTGGGTTTTGCATTGATAAAAATTAAGTATTTGTCTAATTTTATTTTAGAAGCATTGTCAGATGCTTATTTAAACAAATAAATAAAATATTGTAGCCTAATCATACTAATGCATCATCCTTACAACTATATGGAAACTGTGTATGATTGCACTTGCAATATGTTTGCTGCTAAGTTGATAATTTCATGCTATGGATAATAACTGCTAAATTGTTGATATTAAAATATAATACTGTTATGACTAAATAATTTACATATAAAACATTAAAAACTAAAATAGTTCAAGTAATAGTTTTAAATAGTAAAATTGAATTTAGGCATTATAACTTTATAATGTACAAGGCATGCTGAAGATTACATTTAACAATGTCATTAAATAGTGTAATATAATTGAACAAATTTAATTTAAATAATAAATTAAAGTTATTAAATTGCTTGTGTTTTGAAAAATATAAGTGGACATAGCAAAGAAATAAAAATGTATAAATGGGAAAATTGAGCAAGCACAATGAAATATCCAATATTGATACTTTAATCATTTAAATATGTGTGTGTATTTATTTATTCATTTTTTATTTATTTACTTTTTTTGGTGCAATCAATTTGACAGCAATTGGAGTCTCTTATGCTCATCAAGGCTGTATTTATTTAATCAAAAATACAGAAAAAAACTGTAATATTGTGGAATAATATTGCAATTTATACTATTTGTTTCCTATTTTAATATAATTTAACATATAATTTATTTCTGTGATAAAGCACTGAATTTTTGAATGTTATTACTGCAGACTTCAATGTCACATGAAATTAGAAATTATTCTAATATACTGATTTATTATCAATGTTGAAACTGTTGTGCTGCTGTTTTTTTTTTTTGGAAACTGATACTTTTTTCTTTGATTCTTTGATTAATTAAAAAGTTCAAATGAACAGCATTTATTCAAAATAGAAGTCTTTTCTAACAATATAAGTCTTTACTATCACTTTTATCCATTTAACACATCCTTGCTGAATAAAAGTATTAATTTCTTTAAAATAAAGAAAAAAAAAATTACTGACCCCAAACTTTTGAATAGTAGTGTATGTTGTAACACAAAATTTCTATTTTGAATAAACACTGTTCTTTTTTACTTTTTATTTATCGAAGAATCCTGAAAAAAGTAATCACGGGTCCCAAAAAATATTAATCAGCGCAACGTTTTCCAACATTGATTATAAATCAGAATATTAGAATGATTTCTGAATCATGCAAGTCTGAAGACTGGAGTAATGATGCTGAAAATTCAGCTTTGCTTCCCAGAAATAAATTATATTTTTAAGTATATTAAAATAGAAAACTGTTATTTTAAATTGCAATAATATTTCACAAAATGACAGTTTTTTCTGTATTTTTGCTCAAATTAATGCAGCCTTGATTAGCATAAGAAACTTCTTTTAAAGACATTAATCATACTGATCCCAAACTTTTGAACGGCAGTGATATATGATACATACTTATTAGCATAAAATATAAATGATAAATGTTCATTATATAAATATATATAATCACAGTAACCAATGATAAGAGAGTAAAGAGAGACTTCACACTTGTGTAGATTTAAACTATGGAGTGGGGATTCTCTCACCAGTGAGAGGTGAATAAGAGTGAAGCTCGAGGAGAGTCATTACAAAACACTGAGTGGGGAGTACAAATTGCCCTCACTCCACTCCACTCTCCAATTTCGGGTCGCATTCCTCCGTGTGGTGACGGCAGCAATCTAAAGTTCCCAAAACACAGCAAGAGATGATCATGGTGAGGTTGCAGGTGATTTCCAGGCAACCACCGCAGTGAATCATGCTACTGTACAGGGTAGATTGAGATAAATGATCGGTGAGCGGGCGTCATCTCTCATGCTCGTGCCGCTGTCAGGAAGCATATGGGGACGGCGCAGAGGAATGGCCACAGTCTAATCATATGTGACGACTCTAATGAGTCAGTCACTTGTCATTAAGCTGTGCCTAAAGCTTCCTAATAGAGTGTGGCTCATAAATCTATTTGCCGTAATCAGGAAGAAATCAGTTGCACAGGTTTAGATTTATTTCCTAAGTATTTAGTCTGTGCATGAAATTATGTCACAGGTAATGCACACCAGTGATGATTTGCTGGCTGCTTCCAGATGTTTATTCTGACGCTTCTTGACGTTATTTATGTATAATCTCTTTACAGGTGTCTTGATGTATACAGACAAATACATATAGTCATAATTAATGCATATTGCATATGCCTTTTCGAGATTAACTAGCTGTTTATTGTACACGACAGCCACTGGATTACTCATTTTTCCTCTTCCTCTTTCTCTAAAACAGCTACTCCTTGCATTAAGGCCATCAGTCCCAGTGAAGGCTGGACGACAGGGGGTGCCACAGTCATCATCATTGGTGATAACTTCTTTGACGGCCTACAGGTCATCTTTGGCACCATGCTGGTCTGGAGTGAGGTCAGTTACCTTTCTATGCCAACTTCTGCCAAAAATAAATCCATGCCATGCTCCTGCCAAAAAAACACCATCAGAGATTTATGAATCACAACTAGGGTCAAACTGACTTTGAATACAATGAAAAAGGATTTAATGCACCTTTTAAACTACAATAGTTAAGTGGCTTAATTAGCAAATATGCCTGATATGGAAGATGCATTCAAAATCCACTTGGCTTATGAATCTGAGAAGAAACGTGCCAGTTTGAATGGGCATAATGCTTCTGTTCTCATTTTTGGTCAGCGAGTCTGTCTGTTTTCCTGTCTGTCCATCTGTTTTGGTCTTTTACACACTCGGTTTCTGTGCTGCTCATGTTGGGAAGAGCTAGATGAAAGAGGTAATTCTATAAAAAGCCTCTCATTGACAATGCCATATTTATCTGAGAGGTGAGAGGAGCACTGCCTGGCATATGAAAGCCAAGCTAAGTGAGCAATGAAAGGGACAGTTTAAAGCCATGTAAAGCAGCACCAGTGCTGCTGGCTTTGAATATGACAGAGCGTTTGCAGAGAAACTGAGCACTCGCAGCTGCTTTGTAGTTGCACGGATTCTCTTCAAAAGGGATTGAGCACAAATACTGTAAGCAGTCAAATCATAGTCTAATCAGAGGACAAAACAATAGTGTTTAATAGCTCAGCTAGTATGGTTGCAGATTTATTAAATGCACATTTTTTAAACTTTGTGAACTAGTTCTGTAGTACAAGTGTTAGACAATGAATGCAGATGCAAAAAAGGTGGACATTGGTGGAATTTTGATTATGTAATGATTTGGACTCTCTGTACCTCTAACAAACAAAAGCTGTACGCTAATTGGCTGGCGAGATTTGTGTCACCATATGGAGCTAACAGTACTGGCTCCAGTACTGATCAGTGGCTTCTCATAACTGCCCTTCAGGGTGTTAGCTGCATTTCCATTACCCTTCAAATTGTGCAAATATTAAAATATGTCTAATGGAAAAGCGTCAATTTAGCAAAAGCTTCCGTGTATTGCAAAGCAGTTTTTACGCTCGCATGTGGTCCCAGATAGCACATGTAAGTCTGCAAGATATCTGCTAAAGAACACTTGATCTGGAAAGCATCTGCTGTACAAACATCAGACAGACGTCTGTAAGATGTCAGTTTTACATACATTCTAAATTATAAACATCTTAAAGACATCTAATAGACATCTATTTGACATCTGATAGGAAACGTCCTATAGACATGTTTCAGATGAGCAAACACTCCAAAAAATGTCTTGCAGATGTAAATGCAGATGTCAAATAGACGTGTCTGTGATGTATGTGTCCCAGATACCACACATACGTCTGCAAGATGTCTGTCAAAGATCATTTGATCTGAAAAGTATCTGCTGTGTACAAACATCTGGCAGACGTCTGTAAGATGCCAGTTTTACATACATTCTAAATCATAAACATCTTAAAGACATCTAATAATCTATTTGACATCTGATAGGAAACGTCCTATAGATTTCAGATGAGCAAACACTCCAAAAAATGTCTTGCAGATGTACAAATGCAGACGTCAGATAGACATCTCCGAGATGTACGTGTGCTATCAGGGTACGTAAACCTACCAACATCCATCGCCACGACTTATCACGAGGAGAAAAAAATTACATTTTAGTCGCATGCCAGATAGCACACGTACGTATGCAAGATGTCTGTTAAAGATTACTTGATCTGGAAAGCATCTGCCTTGTACGAACATCTGACAGATGTCTGTAAGATGTCAGTTTTACATACATTCTAAATCATAAACATCTTAAAGACATCTAATAGACATCTATTTGACATCTGATAGGAAATATCCTATAGACATATTGCAGATGAGCAAACAGTCTAAAAAATACATCCTGCAGATTTAAATGCAGACATCAAATAGACGTCTCCGAGATGTATGTGCGCTATAAGTTATAACATTGGTTAATGGAAACGCCATCATTTTGCAACAGTTTTTTTTTAAATCAACATTTATAAAACATTGCAAAAGTTTTGCGTAAATCTGTAATGGAAACGCACCTACTGATATTTCTTTTATTTTGTGATATTATATACTTGCTTACTATGTAATGTATACACAGTATACACTGCATGCTGCCTACTGTACTTTAATTATTAAAAAAACATAATATTAAACATTTAGAGCAACAATCAAGCAGGCTTATATCGTTGTCACATGACATAATTATGTTGCATGTGTGGAAGTGACCAATTAGAATATTTGAAAGAAAAATGTATTATAAATAATTAAATCAAAATAGAGTGTATTAAAAAAATAACAATAATTGAGTAGAAATGTCTGATCTTTAGGAAGTAAATGACCAAATAATGAATCATGAAAGTGATGTTAAAAATTGCGGTTGTAATCAGTTCATTGTTCTGTGTATTGGTTTGTATTTATTTTAGTATCTTGTTTTTTTTTGACAACAACAAAAAAGAGGCAAAAAAAAACCCCTTCTTATTTTCTCTTTCAGCTCATTACCCCTCACGCCATCCGAGTTCAGACTCCTCCCAGACACATTCCCGGGGTTGTGGAGGTCACTCTGTCCTACAAGTCAAAGCAGTTCTGCAAAGGTACACCAGGCAGATTTATCTACACAGGTAAGAATAACATTAAGCACCCTTAGCTGTACTCAGCCAGCTGCGTACAACCATCATGCCTTATTCCTTTTCAACTGTTCTTGATTTCACGTCGGTCTGGGTTGAGTAAGTCACCCAGTGTTTCCTGTAGCGAGAAACCTACGCCATAGAGGAATCTTACCTATTTCCTGAGCACACAGCTTAATACGAACGCCTGTGCCTCAAACTCCAGGAAGATCCTGCAGTCTGCACAGATAAGGGAAATGTAGGACTTATCTTATAGAGGAAAAAGAGGTCACCTGTGATATCTGCAGGCTTCAAAATGAGTTTACTGTACACTCTACATATTGGGAGTTCAGCCAACGAGAAGTAATTAACTTCAGACTTCCAGAAATAAGGGAAGCACATGATGGAAGTATATGATGGAATCTAACGGTAAAACAACGTTAAATCAGTGGAGGAAGAGGTAAAGAGTTTGTTCGCTGATCGTGCAGCTTTTTTAGTTTAAATTTAGAGTTTGCAGTCAAAGTACAAGCACAGCTTTTCTGAAGAGCGTTAAAACGCTGAAGGGAGCAATGTTAAAGGCCTGTCTCATCAATAGGTTTAAACAGTGCACAGCTGTGGGTATTGTTGGCTCAGTAGGTGTCTATGTATATGCCTGTGCATTCGTGGGTGTGAATGAGTATGCTCGTTGAGTTTATGGCGCTGGACTTGGCTTCTTTTCATGGCCTATTCAGTGAGCACATGGGGAGGAATGGAGGGAGGGATTTAGACATTCGCACACAACCGCACAAACACACATACAGCCACACACCCTCCAAAACAGAGGGCAGATGGTCACCCCGTTTTATGGCTGCACTTCTAGATGTGCCCCTTTTGCTAAAGCTTCAAGCTTAATAACCATCAAGAATGCTTTTGATTAAATGTGCCGTTTTAATGCACGCGGCACTCAAACTCAGTTTGAAACTCGGTGCTGTTAATGACAAGAGACCAAATGCACATTAAAATGGCCGGTGCAGATCTGACGCCCACCCTCAGGTTGGCCCCACCGTGCAGTTCTCCGCAGTTTGAAGCATTTTGGGCCGTCTCTCTTCCCCTTGTCCCAGCTACTGCAGTGGGACGTCAGCCTGTGTGTCTTTCTCTCCTAGCTCCAGTTGGCACCTGTGCCTTGCCCAGTTGCCAGTGGGTACTAATCATAGAGTATTGGCAAAGCTATGTGGCAGCTGGCAGTGGAATTACACATGGGGCATCTGGCACCTCTAATCAACTTCTGTCAGGCAGAGGAGATGGAGACCTAATTAAATCAATGGTGCACTGATGCTGCCTCGCTCAAACACCACACAGTCATGCGGAAAGGCAGAGCCGTACCTGGAGAACATCCCTCACAGCCATGAAGGAGAGAAAACAACAATCCTTTTAGGAAAAAATTATTGCGTTTTGCTTTTATTTGCTTTTATACTACATGCATGATTTAATTGCCTTTATGAGTAAATTATGACGTTGATTATATTTGACACCGTTCCGTCTGTAATGATAGAGCTGTGTTTTGGCTTTGACTTCACTCTGATTATGAACCCAGCAGCCACCCAGTAAATGGATTCCTCAAAGGCCTCTCATTTCCGAAGTCTCGGATTCTCTAGGATTCTTGGCACACGCTTGTGTGAACTGTGCCTCTGGCTGGCCAACGGTTTGTAGTTAAAGGGATAGTTCACCCCAAAATGAAAATTCTGTCATCATTTACTCACCATTATGTCATTTCAAATACGTATGACTTTCTTTCTTCTGTAGAAAAGAGAAAAAAAATTCTAAGAAATGTAATGGGTGTTTTTTTCCACGCAAATATAAAAAATAGGGACTAAGCTGAAAGAATCGAAAGCACTATAGAGTGTTTTTGTGTCATATTGTGTTATAAGTAGATTTAGAGATAAATACTAGACATTTTTTTTTTAACCTTTGTGAGGGCAAAAAAATCATTATTGTAGATAATTGCTCTTCATATTGTAACAATGATTATTAATATTGATATAGAAAACAATCCTGGCTACACAGAAATACATGTCAGTCCATGACATTAGCCAAGTCTAGCACAAGTTATGTAAAAACTCTCATATATATATGTAATCATTGAAGCTAAGTTTTCAGCGCTGACTAATCTAAGCTCCTCTGATTGGCCCATTTTCAGCGCTGACTACTCTAACCACCTCTAATTGGCCAATGCAGTCCAAAGTTCAACAGAAATGCATTTGATTAGTTATAAGGCTCAACGCTGCACTAAACAGTGCATAAAAGCAATCTGATGCAGTGTGAGCGAATCTAAATGTAATTCTGCAAAATGACACTTTTCGTGCATTTTCACATTTCATTTTCCAGTCGTAATATGTTGTTTATTTGTGCAGGGGCATTTTTTGCCCCTTGTCTTGAATTAATGGCGCATTTTTGTTCATTTTGGTGTAGTTTGTTAATTTCCAACCCTGGTCCCTATAGTAATAAGTATGTGATGTATAAAAAAACAGCAGAACCAAACAGGTTACCAAATAAGTAGAGGACAAGGTATTGATGTTTATAATTTATTTATTTGACGAGTACTGGAGCAGATGAAACATCACTCATTTTTATCTTAAATTTTTCAGTAAATGACAACTTAAAATGGTCTGTTTCTCATATAAAGATAGCATATTTAAGGTATATATGGAGCTTGACAGCTCCAACTCCCATTCACTGAATTCAACTCAATGACCACTAGAAGTTTCTCCATTTCTGCTCTATAGAAGAAAGCAAACCATATGGTTTGGAACCATGCAAGAGTGAGTAAATGATAGAATTTTAATTTCAATATTAGCAATTAACCGCATTTTTCAGTAGTATGTGGTAGAGTAGCAATCATTTCACATCTCACCAGTCACTGTTTTGTATTGTTGGAATGCCAAAGTTAAGGCTCTATCACAAACCCAAGCTTTAATGAGGAAGACCCAGTCAAAGTGTTCTCACCCACAGTTACTGGGCTAGACTCTGCAATTAAACATCCAGAAGCTCTCTGCAATTATATTTATCATCAGAAACAATTAAACACTCACTGCCTGGGACATTACCCATCCTGCATGGCACTCGGCAGATAAGAGGGATGAATCATTCCTCCCTACTTTCTCTCTCTCACCCTCCCTTTCAATTCATCTGCAACAAATGCATTTCCATGTTTGGTTGTGTATTACTTCTCACCAGATTGCCATGTTTGCATCATTCGTCAAAGGGGGTTTCCATCTGTTTTTGAGGGAAAGAGGTAGAGTTATAATGCTATCTGCCAGTGAGCGTATGTGAAGCCCCGTGCGGCCGATAGATTGGAGGTGTTGATGAATCACTCGAAATGTTCAGCAGGCAATTCGTTGCTGCTCAGTATGCAGGCCAGTGGGCTGAACAGCACCCATCAGGCCTGATATTAAAAGACTCTGCTCGATCACATTAGAGGGAGCTCTCTACGCCTGCCCAGTGATTAAGTCTATGGGAGGCATTTGTCACTTTAGTTGAAGAAAAGCCAGACTTCACATCATACATGCATTCACCCTCTCTTTTAATCCAAATACATGTACGTTGGGGTACAAAAGTCTGAGACCACAAGAAAAAATGATTCTGTTTATGAAAATTAGATCCTAGCGTAACAATTTGAGTGAAAAGTAAATAAATTTGGGTTTAAGAGTGTTTTAATAGTTAGTTTGCCCATTCCTGGTCGAGAAATAGTTCTTGAATATTTCATATTTGTGATAAATGTCCCACCTATTTAAAAATCTGGAATCTGAGGGTGCAAAAAATGGTCTTTAAAATGCCTTTAAAATTGTCTAAATGAAGTTCTTAGCAATGCATATTACTAATCAAAAATTAAGTTTTGATATATTTACTGTAGGAAATTTGCAAAATATCTTCATGGAACATGATCTTTACTTAATATCCTAATGATTTTTAGCATTAAAGAAAAATCGATAATTTTGACCCATACAATCTATTTTTGGCTATTGCTACAAATATATCCGTGCTACTTAAGACTAGTTTTGTGGTCCAGGGTCATGTTTGATTAAAATAATACAGTAAAAACAGTAAAATTGCGTTATGTTATTAAAATTTGTCATTATTTTAACTCAGTGCTATTTATTATTACATTTTTTAAAATTATTTTTTAAAAAATTTGATATTTTTGTGGGGGTTTTTTTAGTTTTCTTTGGATATAAAGTTCAAAAGAACAGCATTTATTTGAACAGCATTTATTTGAAAAAAAAAAAATGTTACCTTCTAAATGTCTTTACTGTCACTTTTGATCCATTTAATGCATCCTTGCTGAAAAACTTTCTTTAGTAAATAAATAATTAAATCACTGACCACAAGTATTTGAATGTTAGTGTATGTAATAATTTTCACATGGTCTCAGACTTTTGCACCCCACTGTAAATGTAAATCCTTTACGCATTCATATTCACCAACGTATTTTTTCCAAACACTAGATTTGACGGAGGCTTTCTTCTTGAGTGAGTTGAGTGATCGTTCGATTTTGATAATGAGTCTCTTTAATTCTATTGACAAATGGGGTCACACTAGGTGATCAATGATAACCGTTCCAATTAAATTGCTAAACCGCTGCACGGTGGAGATTATAGCCATAAAGATATAGAGCAATTGGTTTGCTCAACAGCGGGGCGCCTTCAGTGGGCCATTTCACGCAGATGTCTCTGTCTTTTAGAAGCTTCTGCTCACGATCAAGAAAAACAAGTCATCCATTTTACAGCCACAGGTTCTGAGATGTTTTTTTTTTCCTCCCCCGTGTCTTAAAGTGATGCCTTATTTAGCTTGTCGGATTTTCCAAATAAACGCAATCACTGGGTTTATGGAAAAATGGATAAAAATGAGATTGTAAGGTATTGATCCCGGCGTGGGGAGGGCTGAGGAAAAACAGGCCTCATCTATATAGGGAGAGAAATGAAGCAATAATTCAGGCAGGCATCGAACACCCTGCCACTGAGCCTATCGATTCCTATCCGCAGCATATGAGATCACACCTGAATGAAAGAGAGCTCTGGGGAAAACAGAGAGAGAGTGTAAAACGGAGTCTGCCATTCCCTAACATGTACAGAACATTACCACCCTGACATTAACAGCTCTGTACAAAGCCCACAAGTGCCTGTTAAAAGGTTCTGCTAAAGACCAATTACCCAGCATGCCTTTCTGCTCCGTCAGTCAGGGATACTGTTCTAGCCCTGCAGGTCTATGTGTGGTCAGCTGATTCAATTTACCACCAGCAGCTCAGCACTAGCATCTGGTCTCCAAAACAGGAAAGCCACAAATACCGTGTTCTCGCCAGTCTAAAAACTGCCGCCCACATTCTGCCCTCGGGCTTCTTTGCGAGATATTAAGTGTGGGATTTTTCGGCGGTGTAAGGTATTTTAAAACGCACTGTTTTGACTGGCTCCATCTGCTTTTGACAGCACTCATAGTATTGTCTTTTAGTAGTGGCTCGTTCCCCTCCTCTCCTCTCCTATCTTCACCCCCGCGGGCCTGTAGTTATTATTGTGAAATATGAAGCGATCCGGCTGTGCCTTCATGAAATTTCAATGAGCATTGATCTGTGTGATTGCGAGGAATCCTTCAAGCAGTGGTTGTTGTTCATTTATTTATTTATTGCTGATATGTTTTACTCGTTTTGATCCCATCTTCTGGAGAAAAAGAAGCGCCGTCGATTGTTAATGTATTTGTAGCTTTCCTTTTTTTTTTGGAAAAACCAGCCTGATCGTTTTTTTTTTTTGGTTCACGAGGCAGAATGTTCAATTCGCGCCTCTAGGAGCTCCGTTTAGATCCGTAACGGCTCTATATTTGCCTGTATCGATTCTATTCATTAAACATAACGAGGTGCGGCAGATATTCTGCTCTTTTCAATATTGATTTTGTAGATTTTATTTCAGCTCATGACATCACACGTAACCTTTTCGTTCTCCTTCGCGTATGAAATCGGAGAGCTGCAACGAATCCGTGATGACATGAAACCGACTCGATCATATATGTCGGGTGACCGGTGTTATTTCTGTCGTGAAACCGCTCCGTGAGCTCAGAAAGAAGTGGAAACCGCAGCTTGCGAGTTTCTGGAACTGTAAAAGTAAACAAGTGCATGGACAGTTGAAAGGTGTTTCTCTATAAATATACAGGTCTGCTGTGCAAAACAACATTACAAACCAAGTAGGACATGGAGGTTGAAATGAAGGAGCTCATGGGATTTTACTTCCTTGTTTTGGTGTAAGCGTATCTCTGAAAATACACTATTTTGTTCGAACTTTCTGACAAAGTTCACTGCGTGACCCAGCACAGGAAGTGTTTTTTCTTCTCTGTGGTGTCTCAAGGGTTTGGGCTTGTTTTTGCTGTAACATATATACTGTCACCGGTCAATGTCAGTTTGATTTGTGACATACCAGAATGGCATGGACTTATGTCTACGCAATGTTTGCATCATTGTTTTTAGTGGCTATATAAAATTAGTAGCATATAATGCTAACTGTTCAGTACACTCTTTCCCAGCAAGGGTGCATTATCGAGTCAGCTGGTGAGAGGATTGTACAGTATGTGAAAATCAATAGCAATGAAGGAGAGTAAACATGTGCAGATGTCTGTAAGTGTGGCGGAGTACAGTTTAGCCTGAGATCTGGCCCATCCATCTCTGTATCAGCATGTTAACTCAACACCTTCATCAGCGGTGCTTTGCATCACGGCCTGTGCCTCATTATGCTAGCACATGGGTCCTCTTGAAAGAGACGTACTTTAAGTGTTCCCCGTATAGGCCTTCACAAATGTTCTGCTGCAGCAGACACTTCATTATTCACTCCTAAATGAATTTAGTGGTGATTTCCTTGAGACCAGCTCCTTTGCAGCTTTTATTGTATGTGTTTTCTTGAAGACAAATGACGTATAATGAGATTGAAGCTCTGGTCTTGGTCCATGTCTCAGAATTGCCTACAAAATCATCAATGCTTATTATTATTTGAATAAAAAAATGCTTTCATAATCTCTCATTTACATGCAATAGCTGCTTCTTCCACTGAAACAACTATTCTGATGTAACGGTTTAGTAAGTGAAAAATATTATTAACCAGTTATTACTTTTTAAAATCCATTCATGTCCTGTTGGATACAATCAGGCCATGTCATGCATTATTTCTGGCTGAATATTCTTTTTTTTTCTTTTCTTTTTTTTTTAATGTCGTTGGGGTCAGTAAAACTGATGTTTTTTGGTAATAAATGAATGCTTTTATTTAGCAAGAATGCATTAATTAATTGAAAGTGAATTCAAAAATCCATTCAAATCCTGTGGGATACAATCAAGCCATGTCATACATTATTTTTGGCTGAATATTATTTTATTTTATTTTTTATTTATTTTTTTATGTTTTTATAGATTTTACACTAGTGTTTGTACACTAAGTTTGGTGTCAGTAAGACTGATTTTTTTGGGGGGGAAATAAATTAGTGCTTTTATTTAGCAAGAATGCATTACATCTATTGAAAGTGAATTAAAAAATTTATTCTCCAAGTCTTCTCTAAGTCCTGTGGGATAAAATCAAGCCATTCATTATTTCTGGCTGAATATTATGTTATTAGTTTATTTATTTATTTTATTATTATTATTATTATTTATTAATGTTTTTATAGATTTTACACTAAAGTTAAAAAGTTTGGGGTCAGTAAGACTGATTTGTTTGGAAATAAATGAATGCTTTTATTTAGCAAGAATGCATTAAATTGATTGAAAGTGAATTTAAAATTCAAAAACCTTTGGGATACAATCAAGCCATGTCATGCATTATTTCTGGCTGAATTTTTTTTTATTTTATTTTATTTTATTCACAACATTACTTACTGTTTTTTATTTTTATTTATTTATTTATTTGGTTTTTTTTGTTTGTTTTTTTTGAGAAAATTCTTTCCAAATTCTTTCCCAGACCTTTGGATGGTTACTATTGTGTTTCACCTAGAAATGCATCACGTTACAGTAGTTAAATGTGTTGCAAATATTGCATCATTTTGTCTTCAAACCCCATAACCTGTGGCTAGCCAGACCTTACAGCTACAGCTTTCTTTCTACACAGTTCATTCAATCCACGCTTTTATACTCTTCCATTCACTCTCTCCCACCTCCATGTCAGACCTGCTGCAATACTGCACAACACAATCTTTCATTCAGCCTCCATCTATTCGTTTGCCATTACGATATCCTGCAATCTGCTTCCCCCCAACCCCCATTCATGCTTCGCTCTGGCCGCTTCTGCGCTCTGCGCCGGCCCGCACTTCCATATTCCTGTCTCCAAACCACCAACAGACCTGATTACAGGAAGCCTATTTAGATATGATGTATTGTCAGCCGCGGGGCGGCTTTGAATCATTCTGTCACATTCGACTGTTTTTGTTGTTCTTTCCTTCGCCGATAGCTGCGGTCTGTTCTCCATCATGCTCCGGGATTGTTTTAACTGTTTTTTTTCTCGTCTTGCTCTTTAAGTAAACAGCCAGTCAATCACAGCGTGGCGTGAGCGACTGTGCATCCAGGCGGTCACAGTGGCCGAGAGAGTCGAGGTTAATGTCACCTTTCAATCAGCGAGTCGTTGAGCCCTGATGTGTCCCGCTGCTGTTATTAGCCAATGTCAACCGCTTTTTAATGAAGTTACGGCATATTGTAAAAGTAAACATGACATTTTACAGAGTTGGTTGGGATGCAGTCTGGCTTTTTACAAATAACTTCTTTCTCTTCGATGCATATTTCAGGCACTGGAGCAGCATTTGCTTGTTCTCATAAAGCTGTACTGTAGATCCCACCTGCCACTGGATGTTGTATCGAGAGGCATTGATGTACAGTCAGAGCTGCCACTGTTCCCCAGTGGAGGAGGAGGGCCAGGCTGGGCACAGCTTGTGTTCTGGGCTCCAGGGGCCTGGTTCTGTCTGGGCCCTTGGCCATCTGAATCCACTCCACTGCACTCAGAGGCTGCCCACAGTCTGTCCTCTCAGCTGTGAAGCTGATGGGAGCTGGGTGAACTCCCTCAGGAAACGTCCAGGCTGCGGCCTACAGGGCAAACAGAAGGGAGGCCGGGAGAGAGAGAGGCTGTTACATTTCTGTTTTTTCTTTTTTCTTTTACCCCCCGTCTTCAGCAGGACAATTAACTGAGGGCCAGAGGACTCCGGTCCTCAATTGCCATTTTTTGCTGCTGCTCCTCTGTTCTGTTTGAGATTTGATGCTTCAGGCAAAAGAAAGGCGGTCAGTCTATCGAGAGAGAATAAGAGTGAGGGAAAGTGCGTGTGAAGAGTGAACAACTGTTAGAGGGACTCTTGGGTATCTTATGTCACATACCCAAATCATTTTATTACAGTTTAAGTATTAGTCAGATCTTGGCCACTCCACCGACTTCACCTTCTAATGTGGAATACATTATATTCAACTTAGGCTTCTTTGTCTTTGCTCATTTTCCTCCGGTTTCATAGACAAGGCTTAAGCCTAGTCCCAGAATAAAATGCAGGGCTGTTTTAACGGAAAGAAACTTTCACTGACTGATCCTAAAATATGTCAGATTCATTGTTTTGTCACACCAGTAATGTTTTTATCAAAAGCATATGTCTAAAAAACTACTTTAATGTCCTAATTGAACTATGACCTAATTCTGGCTTAACCTAAGCCCTGCCTGTGAAACCAGGCCATAGGGATGATAGTTGTTTAAGTTTGCTAAAGTGAAAGGATTGACAGCATGGATCCTTATTTGAATTATGCAATTATCACCAAAGGGAGAGAAAATAAGAGACATTTCGACATTACACTTTTCATAGTCTTTAAACATTTAGCAGACTTTAAAAAAATATATATTTTGTGCACCAGATACACTATCTAGCACAAAAATGTGCTCCAAAAATGATTTAGACCATTTAAAATGAATGAATTTTAAACCAAGCCATTTATTTTATTTTATATAAGTTTTATTTTTTACCAACTTCCGAAATTCTGTTTTTTCAGATTCAATTGTTTTTTTTTAGTGTTTTTTAATGGTTAAATGAAGAAATCTGAATCAAAAGGCATGTCTAATTAATTGAAATCATGAAACTTACACAATTTAACTGCAGTTTATTAAAGGTTTAACAAAAATTACACTTTTAAGACCCTATAAATATTTGTTTTGCTTTTTACTCAAATTCAGTTTTAGTTTTTACCAAATTCAGTGTTTTCCATTAATTTTCTGGATTCCATTTTAATAGTTTTGGTCAATTTTAATAATCAAAAGCATCTTTAATTAATTGATACTTTATAAAAAAAAATGTATGTATTTAATTATTTACAGTATTTGTTTGTTTGTTTTCAGAAATGCTGTGCTGTGTATTTGCATTTTTCTAGTAAATAAATTCTGGTAAATAATATTTCTGGTAAATATTCCTAAAAAAATAAAATTTTAATCATTTTATTAGTAGTAGCTGTAGTACATTAAGTAATATATTTCTGTCACATTTTCTTCAAGTTAAACCAAACTTTTATTTTGACAGGTTGCTGTGAAGACCTTTAAGTTTCTATTTATATTTGATATGACAACCGTTTTTCTCAAAAGAAACTGTAAAATGCTCATCAGGTTTAAAACACTACAAGCGTCATGCACGCTTCGGTATGTAGGTAATAAACGAATGTGCAGAACATACAGGATTCATATTTAAATAGTATTTTTGTGGCTTAATATTCACAAACACTAGTCTTTATCGTGTTTTGGTGTAAGGATACTGACTTACTTTTGATTTATTCATCCAAAATTTGGCAAATTCCATTACATTCAACAGTAAATTCCATTTTTATGACTGGAATTCAGAATTCTGTTCTCGTTTTCCGCATCTTGGAAATCATAGCACCCTAATTTTAAAATGTGTGTGGACGTCTGTCAGTACATCCACTAAAAATCACCTTGAAAAGTGATGTTAGAGAAAGAACAGTTGTGAGAAAAGATTTACATTTGTTTGATGCTACTTGGTTTGAGGTTTGTTATCTAATGCACTGAAATTCATACATCTTTAAGCATAGCTTAATGTCTAAATACTTTTGGGACCACTATGCTGTACTACTATACTACTTTGGGACCTCATATCAAATATCGAGTATCTCACTGACATATATCTCTCTGTATATCTTTTACTCTCTCTCTCAGAGAAGCACAGAAGGGCTCTGTGTGAATGTGCCCCTGAGGGCTGGAGTTTAGCACCACAACAGATAAACACACAAACAAGCTCAGTGGGCCAGTGCTGGAGAAAGACCCATTGTCTCAGTGTGAAAGTCCCGCTCAATCCAGGGAGGTTAGAAAAACATTGGACCAAGCACCATGTGGTCCACCCGTGCAGGATGTTTAGGCCTATCACGCAGATCGGGTTCCTCTTTCAATATTATCTTATTGCTCTGTCCTCAGCGAGCATTCGTGAAGCTGTCTGTGGGCCTCTGAGGAGTGGGAGGTGCCGCTCTACAGAAATGAAAACTTTAATTGAATTATTTGCTCATAACGGAGGTCTATAGATTTGTTTTGCAGATTACTGCAGCTTATGTATACTAAACAAAAGAGGGAGATGAAATCAGAATTATTTGTTGTTGGAGTTTAAGGACACAGCAAATTTAAAAAGGCGCCTTTTAGTGTTGATCCTAATCATAATAGATTAAATGATCTGGCTACTTCTGATCATCATAAAATCTGTGCCAGTCTTTGTGAGCCATTGGAATAAAAAACGTTTTGCTGATATATGTAATTACATTAAGAGCGGGGGGTGAAAACTTTTGAACAGAATAAAAAAAGTGTGCATTTTTCTTATTTTGCCTAAATATCATATTTTTTTCCATTTAGCACTGCCCTTCAGAAGATACTTACATGTTTCCCAGAAGACAAAATAAGTTAATTTGCTCTGATCTTCAAATTCATAAAGTTTTCACCCCCGGCTGTTAATGCATAGTTTTTCCTTCTGAACCATGAGTGAGTAAAAACACATTTGTGGATCATTCAGGTAACAACATAGTATTCAAGAGTCAAGCGTATGTAAACTTTTGAACAGGATCATTTTTATAAATTCAACTATTATATTCTTTTGTCAGCTCAGTACTATTTAAAAAATAACATGCATTTGGTAAGATCTCTCTTATTTTGGGGAAATAATTAACATTTTGCAGATTCTGCAAAGGTGTATGTAAACTTTTGACCTTTGCGGTATTTGAAACATGACAGACAGACAAATTAAAATTTGAAGTTTTTTTTCTACACTAAAATCATATTAACTTGCATTTTATTTACATCTTACATCATGAAACGCTAAGTATATTAACTTTTAAGGCATTTACTTTCATTGCAAGTACCTTACTGCTTCCCACATTTTTGCTTTTTTTAAGGAAAAGGAAGGACAAGTGGAAATAACTTTTTCTGGTAATCAACATTATGCCATGAATACTGTCTATTGAGCTGAACTTGGTCTGAACTTGGAATATTTTTACCTGACACACAAGCAAAAACAGTTAGATTGCTGTTAAACTGTAGCTTTTGCAATGCAGTTGAATCTGTCACAAGTCTCATTGCTCACGACCAGTTTTTGAAGCTTTCCATGAAGGTTGTGCCTTTGCACCGACTGCAAAAATAGACAGGATCCATTCACACAAACTGCTCAAGTGTTGTTTTATTCATAAAGTGGTGCCTTGTGGTTGCAAACTGCTAAAGCATAGTGGGAATTGATACAGATATTTTGGCAGCTAGTTAGGAAACATAATATTTGATGCGTTAGTTATCATTTTATTGCTATTCGCCTTTGTGTTTTTTGGAACCGTATTGAGGTCTGAAGGAAATGACACTTATGTTGTATATACGTTTCTTTGTAATGGTAATTGCAGATGGGTGTTGAATTTCCCTGCGGTAACACGGTTGAATTTTCTCTTTCCTGCAGCACTGAATGAACCCACTATTGACTACGGTTTCCAGCGGCTACAGAAGGTGATCCCTAGACACCCGGGCGACCCTGAACGCTTACCAAAGGTCAGTTTTCTAGCATGACGTAACTATTGTGCTTTATTTTCTTTAAAGTCAACATAAAGTCAATATTGACCCTATTTACTTTCTTTATACACATTTTTGGTCCTGTTGTGAGCACTATTGGACAGTAACAAAATAACTATTTAGACACTGTTCGGCTTAAATCTAGTATGTAAAAGAATTCAAAAGAAGTCCCGTCCAGAAATTTTCTCATTGCATATTGTGTTTCGCTCATAAATACGTCACATTACGGAAGAAAAAATGGGTTTCAGTTAATTTTCAGTTAATTTCCCTACTTCACTTTCATTTTCAAAGAGCAGTTACTAACATAAACACTCTGGTCCCGATTTCCATTTACCACGGTGGCCTTAGCTGAAACATGGTCTTGTTATTTGAACCATTCATTGCTGTCTCCATCATTATACACTGTATATTCAATCCCACGCAGTTGTGTTTGGTATTTTCGTGAAAGGAGCCCAGTTGTGGACCCAGTTGTGTGTTTATTTCTCTCTCCATGCACGCTTCTTAAGGAGAGGCAGGCCAAGTAAATGGATCCTTTGGGAGGGATAAATAAACATTACTTTATCTTGTTGTGCGTGTCCTATACCCCAGAGCCCCGCTCCAGCAGCACCACTTAATAGTGTAAAAAAAAGGGAGTAATTATGGCTGGCTGGGCCTGCTCACGCTCAGGACTGACCTTGTGCTGTTAGCAGCCCTCTGTATCAAAGCCGGGCCATCAGTATTCACAACCCATGAGCCACCTCCCAATCTATTACACCTTAAACACATCAAATTAGACCAGGGGGTCAACGAATGTGGCGTCAAACCAAAGCCAATCTAGAGGAATCAGGCAAATGTAGAGTTGGTGGCCAAGTCGCTAATCTCATGTGACCTGCACCACACAGCACTGTTATTTTAGTACCACTGAGATACTATTATAGTTTTATATAGTTTTATAGGGACCAATTTCTCTCTATTAACTAGTTGTTTATTAGCAAGCCTATTATTAACATATTAGCTGTTTATTAGTACTTATAAATCACATATTCTGCATGACCATATTTTACATCCCTAATCCTACCTAATACCTAAACTTAACAACTACCTTACTAATTAGTAATAAGATGTAAATTAGGAGTTTACTGAGGGAAAAGTTATAGTTAATGGTTTGTTGATAGCAAGAATTGGACTTTTAAATAAATTGTGACTGTTTTATATGTTTGTATACAGTATATTTTAAATAGTTATAACTAAATTAAAAATATTGTCTTGACAACTAGCTGATTTTTTAATGACTATAATAACCCTGGCACACAGTGTGTTTTTTTTTTTTCTTCTTTTCATTGAGGCACACAGTTTAGTGATTTAGAGTGTTTGACAGGAAGTGATATCATAGCTCTGCCTTTGTGATGTCAGAGTTAACATTTTGCAGGCACTCTAGGAATATAAATGGGTCATGGGTTATACCACAGTTTCATGTTATTTTCAACTAGTCAGGCAAGGTTTTAAAATACATACTACCAATTAAACGTGTGCACACTCCTCGTTCTTTATTATTATTATTGTCCACATTTTATCCACATCAGTTCACCACATTCAGTTTTTCTCAAAAACAAACTGAGAATCATTCCCAGGCACAATTTGTATTTGAAAATAAAATAATTAAAAAAATAATAATATAAAATAAAATAAAATAAAATAAAATAAAAAATAATGCATTGTATTATTTTGCTGTTTGAAGTAATAATATTTCACTACAAACTACTTTTTGAGTTTTTAGATTAGATTACCATTAAGTCAAGTGTGTCCAAACTTTTGACTGGTAGTGTGGGAAAAAAAAATTAACTTCATTTTTTCTCAAAAACAAACTGAGAATCATTCCGTGGCACAATTTGTATTTGAAAATAAAATGCAATAATGAAAAAATAAAATAAAATAAATTTATTTGTAAAATATAATTTATTTTATATGTTTTATATAAAACAAAAAATAATGTACTGTTATTTAAAGTGATTAATATTTAGCTACAAACTACTTTAGATTATGAAAAAGTCAAATTTGTGTCCAAACTTTTGACTGGTAGTGGGTAGTGATATTATTTATTATATCTTATATTATATTATATCTTAATATCATCTGTAGCTTAATAAATAAACATGTCTTGAACAATTTTGTTACATTTTCTATTTAATTTTTATCTTGATGTAGATTTTACCTAGCATCAGGAGATTTCACATCAGACTTTCCCATTTAGCAGTCCCCTATCTCTCTATTTCTTCATTCATTCTTATCCCTCACTCCCTCACTCATCCCTCGTGTTAGTGTTCATTCCCCAGCTGGTGGGGAGAGGACAGATCTTCTGTCTCCTGTCAGTGGGGCTAAAGAGGGCAACAGTGTTTGATCTCAGTCCCTAATGAACCACATGGACATTGTCTGAATACCTTCCTCTGCAGTCCCACAGTCTAAACCTTGTGCTACCACACACACACACACACACACACACACACAACCTCCATCACATACTGGAACACTGCGCTGACCCACTAAAGGGCCCAGCAGACATGTGTTGCTACTCGTCCCTCCTAATGCTGATGGGGACTATTACATTACTGCCTCATTGATGTCACTGATGATGAAGATATAAATATCCCCTTATAATGACAGATTACATGAAAATATAATTTGCAAGACATTTAAAATGGCATACTGAAGGTTCCCACGGTCATCTGCAAATATCAAGATCATTAAAATTGTGATTTCCATTTCCAAATTCATAAAATTATAATCCTGGAATATCCTTTTATAAATTTTTTGTTGCTCAACTACTTAGAAATTGCTTTTATAGTGTAATCTCTATTAAATTATTGTTAAAAATCAACATCATGTGCATTAGTTGAAAAATTCAGGGACCCTGTTTTTGCCATTTGCTTGTCAGTCAGAAAGTGTGCAATTTGCAAGGAAAAGTTAAATGCGTCCCATGATGATTATTTTTCTCTGTCTGTCGTATTGGAACAGTCTGGTAATTTTCATTGAAACTGGGGCAGCATGTTGCTCACATATGCTCTCTGTGCTCTTAACCTTGGCTTGATTTGGACTCATTTTCCTGGGCTGATGATGAAGCTGAATGCATTAGGTGGGTCATGGCCAGGGTCACTTGTCAAATCTTTCCCACTGTTTGCAGCATAAGGGAGGTAGATCTGAATACACTCGTGGCCACGCTCCCCAGAGAGCCCGCTTAACGGCCGCCCATATTTTTTAACTGATTCCTTACCTTTTAATGAATAGGGTGGGATGGCCCACAAGCGAGCAGCCTCGCTCTATTAGAGGTGCTGAATAAAGCAGGTAGGCAAAACAACTCGGTGAGATAGCTTCGGGGTCAGGTATGGGGGAAGTCCCTGAGGAAGCAGTTAGATGCTTGTTTGGTTATATTAGGATACTGAAGAACGTGCCGACTTTTTCAGCAACCCCACTTGAAAAAAAAAAAAAGACATATTAAGTCTTGTTTTCAGAGAAATCTAACAATTAATTGAGGTTGATACTTAAAACAAGAAAAAAATCCAATCATGTAAGAAAAATTGTGGGTTTTTTTCTTTGCCCATTTGCATTTTTTTCTCTTTAAACCTCACAAGATGGTTATATTTGTCTGAAAACAATCCTTAAAGGATTAGTTCACTTCCAGAATAAAAATTTCCCCATGTCATCTAAGGTGTTTATGTTATTTTTCTTAAGTTGAAAAGAAATTAAGGTTTTTGAGGAAAACATTTCAGGATTTTTCTCCATATAGTGGATTTCAATGGGAACCAATCGTTTAAAGGTCCAAATTGCAGTTTTGATGTTGCTTCTAAGTACTCTATGCTGTAAAAAAAACACACACAATTTGTTGAGTCAACTTAAAATAATTTGTTACCCTGCTGCCTTAAAATTTAAGTTCGGTCAACTCAAACAGGTTTAGTCAACTTGAAATGTTAAGTTGTACTAAGTGACAACTTAGATATTTGAGTTGACTAAACCAAAAATTGGGTTTGTTCAATTTAAAAGCTGGGTTTTTTACCCAGCTGCCTTAAAATTTTAAGTTGAATCAGCTCAAATGTTGTCATTTAGTACAACTTAACTAAACTTTTGTTGACTGAACTTAAAATTTTAAGGCAGCCAGGTAACAAATTATTTTAAGTTGACTCAACAAATTGTTTTTTTACAGTGTACACAATCCCAGTCAAGAAATAAGAGTCGTATCTAGTGAAACGCTCTGTCATTTTCTAATTAAAATAACAGTTTTAATCCTTTAAACCACACGTTTGTGACACAAACCATCCAACTCCTATGTGAATGACAACATTACAAACTTTGAAGCCAAGTATTTCAAAATTAGAGAAAGAAGTGCAAGATTTACTTTATGTATTTCATGAGGGAATGAACTATAATCCCATGAAGCACTGAAATGATGTAATAAAATAACCACAATATAAAATGTGACCCTGGACCACAAAACCAGTCTTAAGTAGCATGGGTATATTTGTAGCAGTAACCAAAAATACATTGTATTGTGAAAATTATTGATTTTTCTTTTATGCCAAAAATCATTTGGATATTAAGTAAAGATCATGTTCCATGATGATATTTTGTAAATGTCCTACCATAAATATATTAAAAAATAATTTTTGATTAGTAATATGCATTGCTGAGAACTTAATTTGGACAACTTTAAAGGCAATTTTCTTAATATTTCGATTGTTTTGCACCCTCTGGTTCCAGATTTTCAAATAGTTGTATCTCGGCCAAATATTGTCCTAACAAACCATACATCAATGGAAAGCTTACTTATTCAGCTTTCAGTTATTGTATAAATCTCAATTAAAAAAAAAAAAAAACCCTTATGACTGGTTTTGTGGACAAATTAACTTATAGCCAATGATTACAAAATACAATGTATTTGTAGTTTTTTACAAAATACATTATTCACAGTGCTTCATCAGAGTTGGACATCCCCATTGAGTTCTTTCAGTGTGGTCTTTATTTCTGTTTTTGATTTTTGGACCTCTAGTCTTGATCTCTTGGAGGGTTATGGGTAGTGTAGTTGAAATCACACTGACTTTTGGCTTCACCAGAAGCATATGCAATCACTTAACAACCCCCAAGCTCATGGTAGGTCTTTTCTTGACAGATTTACATTTTCTCTCTGGAAAAAATGAATGACTGATGAATAGAAAGTGACTTTTTACCTCAACTGCAGCCCAAATGTAACCAGCATGCACGTGTCAAGAATAGAACCAACACACAGGTATTCACTGAATGCCAAATTAGTTAATGTTCATCTTCAGAAAATGCAATCACATCGAAAACAATAGCCCGATACATTCAACAACACATTAACATGTACACCTTTAGTCCTGGACCTTGACAGGTTGGCAGAGAGAGAGAGAGAGAGAGAGAGAGAAAGAGAGAGAGAGACAGAACAAAAGGAACAGAGGTGGGAAGAGAGAGAGAGAAAGAGAGAGAGAGAGCAGGGTGATCCATCATGGTGAAGTCAGCTGTCCGGTGCTGCCTTCTCACAGGTCAGCCGATCGAAGGCACCACAGCCCTCACTTTATTACTGCTCGCCCAACAATAATTGAGTCACCACAAGGGGGAAGAGGCAGCCAAGGCTGCATGAGGTAAGAGGGTGTAGAGGTAGTGAACATGGGAAGGGTAAATGAGAAATAATTTCTCGGTGTACCTATACATGTCCGGCCAGTTGTCGAGACAAGGCTGGTGTTAGCAGATGGATTTTACCCTGATTTTCTCAAGTACTTCAGGTTGTATGCATCTCTCTCTCCCTCTTTCTCTCTCTGTCTTCCCCTCCCTATTTCTGTCCCTCCTCCTCTCGTTCGAACACTCTCAGCGAGATATTAACAGCGTCGGCTACTGCGCCCAGCCACTCATTTCAGCACTATTGATTTTGCCCTTTATTGAGGCAATAACAGTTTGTTGACGGCACTTCTCTAAACTGCTGGACTCAATCACAGGTGAGGGCCAAGTGTGGAACACGGCAGGTTAACTTGTTTCTCTCAGTCCTTGAACAAGCAGGCTACTATGTTATCCAGCCCAGCAAATTTATTACGCAGCAATAGTTCAACAAGATGTTTTTTTTTTCTTTTTTGGCTATTTTGAAAAAATGAATCGTCACATCTGAAATGTATTATAATAACAGGAATTTTGCAAGAGCCATCAGACTGCTTGAGTATTGCTTAAAATCGAGTGTTGCATTGCATATACAGTTGAAGTCAAAAGTTTACATACACCTTGCATACAAATTGCATGTTATTTTTTATTTAGTACTGACCTGAATGAGATGTTTACACACAGTCCACAAGAAAACAGTAGTTGAATTTATAAAAATTACCCTGTTGTTGATTCTTAATACTGTGTTAATGCATTAAGAGTCAGGGGTGTAAACTTTTGAATGGAAAGAGGATGTGTACATTTTTCTTATTTTGCCTAAATATCATATTTTTTCCATTTAGTACTGCCCTTCAGATGCTGCAGAAGATACTTACATGTTCACCAGAAGACAAAATAAGTTAAATTTACACTGATCTTCAAATTCCAAAAGTTTTCACCCCCTGGCTCTTAATGCATCGTTTTTCTTTCTGGAGCATCAGTGAGCGTTTGAACTTTCTGTAATAGTTGCATACGAGTTGTCCTTAGTGAGAAAATATGAATCTCAAAATCATACAGTCATTGTTGGAAAGGGTTCAAATACACAAAAATGCTTAAAAAAACAAACAAACAAAAAAACAAAGAATCTGTGGGACCTGAAGGATTTTTCTGTTCTGGACAAACAAGGGATTCATGAACAATGATGTAAACTTCTGAACAGGGTCATTTTTAAAAATGTAACTATTATTTTCTTCTGTAGGCTATATGTAATAGTCTTTTATGTGAAATATCTTATTCAGGTCAGTACTAAATAAAAAATAACTTGCATTTTGTGTGATCCCTCTTATTTTGGTAAAATAATTAACATTTTGCAGATTCTACAAGGTGTATGTAAACTTTTGACTTAAGTGTGTATATATTGAATAGGAAATAATTTGAGGGAGAAACTACTAACTTAGTGGTGGAAACTGCATCCCACAATGCACCTGGCCCATATTCAGCACATCTAAGCTGCGGCCTTGTTTGGTCTCTCTCCATCGCTTCTGTTAGCGTTGTTTCCCACATTTTCCCTGTCACTTCACATCCACCTGATCCCCCTTGGCTGCCTCCACAGGGTCCAGAATTCAATCTGGGCTTCCAGGAAAAATCTCTTGCTTCTGAGTAACATTGCTGCGTGCTCTTTATACGTTGCTGGGAAATCCATAAGACCACTATAAAATATCTGAATATGGATCTAGTTAAACAAGTTTATCTAGACCTGCATTGCCAAACTCAAAGCAAGTAAAGTTAGAAATCACTGATCGAGACAACTTTAGTTTAAAAATAGTATTCGTTATATAAGCCATTGAGTCTTTGCGCATTTTTGGTGGCTGCGCTCCGCTGTCGTACTGTGCAGATGTGGACAGACAGGTTATTATTGACTTTCAGAGAGTAACCTTTGAGGCCCGGAGAGAATATGAATTATGCAATGAAGCCACATTAGTTAAAGAGCACAGTGACTGATATTTATGATGGGCAGATATTGATGGAAGGAAGGCAAGGGGGAGGAGGGAGAGATTGGGAAAGGGAGACTAAGGATATTTGATTTTGCATTAGAGAAGGTGGGTGGATAAGGCTCCGTGTTAAGCAATAGGTTTGAAAGAGCGAGCAAACTCAAATCTGCGAAAGTCAAAGAAGTGCGCATCAGCTGTGCTCAAACACATGTAATGGACATTCTGCTCTAATTCACACGTGATTTGCCACATCTACGCAATACGTTGGCCATGTTCACTCAATGCATTCTTGCATAAATCACAGTTTACCTCACGCAAAGGTAATTAACACATTTTGTGTGAAGGAACCATATGTACCTTTAAAAGATAGTTCACCCAAAAATGAAAATTCTGTCATCAGTTACTCACCGTCATGTCGTTCCAAATCCGTAGGACTTTCGTTTGTCTTCAGAATACAAATTAAGATATTTTGGATGAAATCCGAGAGCTATCTGACCCTCCAAAGACAGCAAGGGTCCTACCATGTTCAAGGTCTTGAAAGGTACCAAGAACATCAATAAAACAGTCCGTATGACATCAGTGGTTCAACCATAATTTTATGAAATTACAAGAATACTTTTTGTGCGCAAAAAAAAATGTCCTTGGTACCTGTCTAAGCAGGGACAGAAAGCTCTCGGATTTCATCAGAAAAATCTTAAATTTTTGTTCCAAAGACGACTGAAGGCCTTACTGTAACATGAGAGTAATTAATGACAGAATTTTCATTTTTGGGTGAACTATCTCTTTAAAGTAATATAAATATTAACTATCATACATTATAAAACCATAAACCATATTACTGATGAACCACTGTACTCTAACACTGCCAGCATCTAATTCTGTCACAGGGCTGTCATACATTTACGATTATTACGGTAAAGACACTTTTCTATACGATTTAAACCTGACACATTGTTCTGGGAAGCGTCAGTTGTATTGACTCATGGTTGGAGTATCTAATCTCTTACATCAGCGACAAATGGTGTGTTTGAAACTGAAGATTAGATTATTGTCAGGATAGGGAAAGGCTCTCTATATGATAGCCCTCATTTATCAAAATGGATTGCAGCCTTGGTGGGTATAAACAGCATGACATTACACACCAGTGTGGTCACTGTTTGAGCCAAGCATTTACAGTTATTGAAAACAGATAGAGGCATATGAGTAGGTGTGGTTAGCTTGCACAGATTATATGCACATCCCACTTGGATTGGGTTTGCGTTTGGTGCACCCTATATGTGCTGTTCTTGTATTCTAGCAATTAGATTTGGAATGCTTGCAATAAGGCTGTCCATTTAATTTTCAATGTGTGATTAATACTTTTAATAGTAATGATTAATAACATTTATAATCAGTATTAATATTTGTTATATGTGACCCTGGACCACAAAACCAGTCATAAGGAGCACGGGTATATTTGTAGCAATAGCCAAAACATACATTGTATGGGTCAAAATTAAAATATACATATTTTTCTTTTATGTCAAAAATCATTAGGATATTAAGTAAAGATCATGTTCCATGAAGGTATTTTGTAAATTTCCTACCGTAAATATATCAAAACCTAATTTTTGATTAGTAATATGGATTGCTAAGAACTTAATTCGGACAACTTTAAAGGCGATTTGCTCAAATTCCAGATTTTCGAATAGTTGTATCTTGGCCAATTATTGTCCTATCATAACAAACCTTAAGTGTAAACCTTGTTTTTCCAGCTTACAGATCATTTATAAATCTCAGTTTTTAAAAATTGACTGGTTTTGTTATCCATGGTCACATATTTATAAATTTTGAAAAAAAAAACACCTTTTTCAAAATGTAATTATTTTCATCTTGACAGTGTATTTTAAATAATATAATATGGATAATATTAAAAATATTATAAAAGTGCATTGACTCCTGAATTATTCAGTGCTTTATTAATCTACTACAATGCATTGTCTTTAAATAATCTTCCTTAGGTGTGCTTTCACCAATTTCTATTTAATTCATATTTTTAATCATTTGACTGCCTTTGTTTCCATGAGATGCTGTGAACACATAAAACCTATGTATTTTGTGACTGCACAACACACAAGTGTGAGGGACCTCAGTTAAGCTAATAAAACCAGAACCTCCACAAGACCAGCAGTCCATGAGGTCAGGGAAGCAGAGCAGGAAGTATGACATCATCACCGCGCTCGGTTCCGCATGAGAGACGCCAGTGACCCCGCTGGTATTACGGCTCTAATAGAACATTAGGAGATGATAAAATTGCAAATGAACAAGCACAGGAATAAATTTGTCATGTTTTTACAGGCCTGGCTTCCTTGTAAATGTGCAGACGCCATTGCCTTAACATTCCAGATGTGACCCGGGCCTTATTTCATTTTTTCAGCAGTCCCCTTCCTAATGAATGTATATCATATTACCAGCCACCATAATTTACACACAGGAACAGATTCGATGTCCGGCGCACATTAATGTGGAGGCTGGCCCTAACGGTGCTGCGCTGTGGGCTATTTGATATTATATTCTTCGAAACACTACGCCTGGGGTTGTTTGGTTGCACACATTCGCATTTATACGCGCTTATGTATTACTACGAATGTATATATACGTCTCAGCTTTCACGTTGATGGAAAACAAAGCTGGAAAACACCTGTCAGTGTGCTAAAGACACTCGGAATGGGAGATCGGGTCCTAGTAGCTCACAGCCGCACTGAAGGAGCGGAGAAGGGGGGAGGATTGAGCGCGGGTTATGATGGCTCTGACTGATAGACAGCTATACAGACGCACAGATCCAAGATCAGGTTTCTTTCCTGTTTACCGCTCCTGGCTCCCTGCTCGGCCCTTACTGGAAGCCCTGCTACTCGCCCAGGAAATGGGCTCTGCTTCCAGACACAGGGCCACCGCACACGGCCCGTGCTAATAGCATTTATTTGTTTATCTGGACAAACTTTTGGCCCCTTCCTTATTGGATTTGCCCTCTCAACAGATCTCTCCCCCACCCCCCAATATCGTAATGACGGGAGATCGATAGGTAAGGACGAGACCTTCTAACAAAGGAGAGCAAGCGCGAAAGGGAGGGAAGTAGAGGAGAGGCGTACTGGATAAATGACACAGTGCCAGTGCAGCAGGGGACCGAGCCATGGACTAATGCTTCCCATCCCTTATGTTCTTCCAACATCCCACCAAGAAGAGGGTAAAGGAGAAGAGAGCCCATCGGAGTCACACATCCATACTAAAGCACCACTTTAGGCCTCCCCAGGCTCCCGCACTTCTCTCAATCACCCGGCCCAAGCCCGGGCGAACGGAGACGGGCGCCTCCCCCGCGAAGCACCCCTAACGAGGGGTTAACGCAGTGCCAGAGCTCCCATTATTGAGTGAATTTAGCACCTTGGACAGCGCACTAAAAATCTTTATTGCTTTGCTGACCCCCTCGTCATGTTCGTGTCTGTGTGTTGCATCTGGGGCCGCCGGGGGGAGGCGGAGGGGGCTGATTGAAAGGCAATATGTCGGCTGGCAGGCAGGCACACATGCTCGGGGGCTTGTTCGCAGCGAGGGTTACACGCCGAGGGTGAGAACAATTTTCTGGTTGTCGCACTGCGAGCTTATTTCCTCAGCACCGGCACATTAACTTTTAAAAAGGGTTCCACTGGAGCTTCGGGGTGTAAAAAAAAAAAAAAATGAAGAGAAGAAGAGGGCTCGGAAGAAAGGAAATGAATACACAGTGTAAAGAACACTGTAAATAAATGTTTAATGTGTGAAAAGGATGGTAATAAATAGGTTTTCGGTTATGGAAGTGAAAGTCGATTACCTGGAAGGAAAATAGCGTTACTGTTGCCACTGCCTCCTGCGGAGCAGTCGTTTGCATGTACTAATGCATGTATTTCCTTTAAATGTGTTTGTATTCATGTATTATACATGGAATCGGTGGCAGTAAGAAAAACTAGATGAAGCACAGGGGCTGTTAAGGTGTTTTCTAAGACGTGTAGCCTCTGCAAATAGTAGGGGAGTTGTGGTCAAGGATATTGGCTAGCAATTCAAAGGTCGCATGTTCAAACCCTGTCAGGGGCGATCTATGAACTGAAGAGCCCCGTTAGCATTTTGCCCTTTAGCAAAGCACTTAACCTGATATTGTTCTAAAGGGACTGATCCTAGAGTAATTGTACTGTAAGTTTGCTTGTGCTTGTCGAGTAAGCAAATAGACTAGAAAAATTAAATGCAATGTTTTCTAAATGATTATCCATTATATTATCATTTGTGAAGTAAATTAATCTAGGGATTAAGATTATGTTTTGTGCATTTTACATAAAAATGGACATATAAAGCCATCTTTAATCTTTTCTGTCTTATAGGAAGTGATTCTGAAGAGGGCAGCAGACCTGGTAGAAGCTCTGTATGGGATGCCACACAATAATCAGGTAAGATTCAAGTGAAGACAACAAGGCATCAAACCATAAACACTCAGACACACAGTGCCTCATTCAGTATCAAATCTAAATGCTATCTGGTTATGAGCATTATAAAATGTACTATACTCTAATTTCGAGTACTTCATTTTTGTAATCTGATTATCTAATCCAGATTACATGTAATCAGTTACTATCCACCTCTGTTTAGGTCTTTATGTATTATAAATTTACTACAATGTTTTAGAATTTTTAGAAATCACATTCTAAAATGATCTTAGAAATAAATAATGAAGTCCATTTTTTAAAATATTTAATATTATTAAAAAGTTAATAACTCTATAAGGTATAAATTGTATATCCACCATTTTCATCCGCTAAGAGTGGGTGCGGCCATTTGTAAATTTTATGGGTCAGGCTTCTGGTCTCATCCATGTCCAGCTATTTTTAGCTGTACAAAACAGCTCGCTTTGCTGCTTGATATTGCAGATTGGTGTGTTTTACCATATTATTTTAATGTATTATCTTAATTATGAACACACTGGTTTATAGTTTACTGCACATTATTATTCTTCTCGTTATTTCCCTATATCAGGGAAGTCTCACCCATAGGCTTACTTCAGCGTTAAAGAAAAAGGTGGATACGTAAAAATAAAATCTTTCTACGAAAGTGCAAGACTGAGAGTGCAAGCTGTACTTTTAGTGAAAGAGGCACATTGTGTTATAGGATCAGTGTAAATAATACCATGTTCCACATTTAAGTGGTTAAACTGAGCAGCACAGTTAAGCATTTGTTCCCAGTTAAGGCCATTTTAGAGCTTTAAGGCCGTAGAATCATTCTCTAATATTCCATAACATATTCCCTCAACATAAATCCCCCAATGTAATTCCTCCAGAGCTCTCTCTCATTGGTTTGAAGGACCACAAGGGCATCTTCAATGTTAGATCAGTTATGAACTGCGAGTGAGGGCATATGCTCATCGATTGCAGAGCTGAGCATGAGTGCAGTGATGCTGAATTATTTAGGCTGGGCAGTGGATGGAGCATGACTCCAGTCATCAACCCACTCAAAGAGCTCTCTCTCAGGAACCCCTGTCCCCCCCAACCTCCACACGGTCCTGTCATCTTTATGAGGGTGAATTATGAGACATTAATTTTCCATCAAAATATACAGCTCCCCTTCCCCAGCCCCCAAAAACTAGTGTTTTCTGCTCGAGCTGGACCGACTAGCAGATAAAAACATCTTTAACGATTACACTTAGATTTTGTTCTTTTAGTATGAAGATATATTGACTTCACTATTTCATGTGATCGTATTTGATCAGGTGCGCTTATCTAGCAACTCATAAGTTGCCTGTGCTTCTAAAATACTAAATAATAAGGTGTAGTGGGATTTGGGTTATGGTTATTTATTTAGTCAAACCATTATTATTTATACTGTATGATTATTTGAAATAGACTGAGTTTTTTTTCAGGCAGCTGGCTTAATAATGTCCTTCTACTAACGGTATTGGTCCATTTTTGTGTTGATCCCATCAGGAAATCATTCTGAAAAGAGCAGCGGATATCGCTGAGGCACTCTACAACGTCCCACGTGGACACAACCAGCTGCCAGGTCTGGCTAACAGCTCAGTCCACGCTGGCATGATGGGAGTCAACTCCTTCCACAGCCAACTTGCTGTCAATGTGTCCGAATCCACACAAGGAGCCAATCAGGGTAAGCAAAGACACCATCAATCTTAAATCAGAAGATATTTTGTCCATTCACTAAAAAAGTGACTATGAGAGTTTGTGTTTGTGTACAAAGAGAGACACCTGCTCTCTCTCAATCCAGTTTAACCAGGTGCTAAATGCACTGAAATATTTCTGCAATGTATTTAATAAATCATTGTCAGTTTGACTCCTTTTTATGTAAGAGTGATTCTGTGTAGTCCCAGTAATGTGTGCCTGATCACGGTATTCAGTAGTCTGCAACGTCCTTCAAACCTGGCAAGTGGTTGAAAACTAGTGAGATGGACAGCATGCAGACAGATACAAGCATTCAGCAATGCTCCCTGAACCTCCAGGCTCCTTTGCCTCAGCATTCCTTGGCCTCTGTGACAGTGAATGATTTGTGTTAAGTCAGCAGTAATGTATCAGTCGTCTGATGAAAGGGAGAATGAATAGTAAGCAGAGCAGAGATGAGCGCTGCCTTTGTACCAGACAGCGGGGACTCCTGGAGCGAGAACTTCCTGCTGCTTTCACCCATGTCAGCGTTTAATGTCCTGATGTATATTTATAGTCCATATCCTCCTCCTGTCCTCTCTGCTTCCGTGTGCTACGGACACACGGATCATTTTTAAGGAATAGTTCACCCAAAAATTAGATTTCTGTCATTATTCATTCAACCTCATGTCATTCCAAATGAGTGTGACTTTACTACGGTGCAAGAAAAATGCTAAGATGTTTAGTAGAATGCTCACGTTGCTCTTTTTCATACAATGAAAGTCAGTGTTTCTTTCCTATTTCTTTTCCTCATTCCTGTGCGTGTGTTTCAGGTTTCAGTCGAAACACAAGCAGCGTATCCCCTCACGGTTACGTACCTAGCACGACACCCCAGCAGAGTAGCTACAGTACCGTCTCTACCAGTATGAATGGATACGGCAACACAGGCATGACCACGCTGGGAGGATCGCCCAACTTCCTCAATGGCTCTGCTGCCAACTCTCCTTATGCCAGTGAGTTCTGATCCTCTCTATGTCTGTTTCTCTCTTTTTTCACATTATTGAATCAGTTACACATAGATATGAGCATTCACACAAGTAAATTAAAAAAAGTATATTTACACTACCATGCCTGCATTTATTTGATTCAAAGTAAAGCAAAAACTGTACAATTTTGAAATATTTTTTGCTATTTAAAATAGCTGTTCTATTTGAGTGTATTTTAAAATGTAATTTATTCCTGTGATTTCAAAGCTGAATTTTTAGCATCATTACTCCAGTCACATGATCCTTTAGAAATCATTCTAATAATCTGATTTGCTGCTCAAAAAACTTTTATTTTTATTATTATTATGTTAAAAAAAAGCTGAGTAGAATTTTTTTCTGGTTTCTTGATGAATAGTAAGTTCAGAAGAACTTCTGGGACATTATAAATGTCTTTATCATCACTCTTGATCAATTTAAAGCATCCTTGCTAAATAAAAGCTTAATTTCTGTCAAAAAAAAAAAAAAAAAAAATTAAAAATTATACTGACGCTGGTATAGTGTATAATGTTACAAAAGCTTTTTATTTCAGATAAATGCTGATCTTTACATCTTTCTTTTCATCAAACAGTCCTGGAATAATCTACTAAACTGTTTTAAATATTGATAATATTAATAATAATAATAATAATAATAATAAAATGTTTCTTGAACAGCAAATCAGCATATTAGAATGAGTTCTGGATGATCATGTGACACTGAAGACTGGAGTAATGATGCTGAAAATTTAGCTTTGATCACAGGAATAAATTGCATTTTAAAATATATTTAAGTAGAAAACAGTTATTTTAAATAGTAAAAATATTTACAAATTTTAATGTGTTGTACTTGTGTATATCTATATTACCGTTCAAAAATTTGGGGGCAGTTTTTTAAAGAAATGAATACTTTTATGCAACAACACATTCAGGACATTATACTAATTAAATGTGACGATAAATGTTGTTCTTTTGATATTTCTGCTCATTAAATTACCATGAACTGTTTTCAACATTGATAATAGCAAGAAATGTTTCCTGAGCACTAAACCAGCATATTAGAATGATTTCTGAAGGATCATGTGACACTGAAGACTGGAGTAATGATGCTGAAAATTCAGCTTGGTCATCACAGAAATAAATTGCATTTTGAAATATATGCAAATAGAAAATTGTTATTTTAAATTATGATATTTCACAGTGTTACTGTTTTTTAATATATTTTTGATTTTCAGCATCGCTAACAGTAAGACATGTTTCTTGAGCAGCAAATCAACATATTTGAAGGATTTCTAAAGGATCATGTCACAGTATTTCACAATATTACATGCATCAGTGGTGAGCATAAGAGACTTCTTCTTACTGACCCCAAATGTTTGAACTGTAATGCATGTAATTGCATTCTAAACATAAACTGTAGTAGCATTAATGCATCTTACACCTATATCATATTCCGCCTAGACCACCAAGTGAGCTAGTCCTGCCACTGGAGCCTCTTCAAAAATATTAGGAGCCCCTTGGCTAGAGACATAAGTTACATCAGTAGTCATAGCTATTACTGTGTGTGTGTGTGTGTGTGTGTCTTTAAGAGCAGAAATAAAACCCTGGCCACTCTTTTCTTCAGTCATGATCAGACGCTGTCTATAATGCTTAGCCATTCGTATAACACCAATCTTCTCACGCGGCTTCTAAATTAAAGCGTCTTAATTAAATCAATAAACTAATTGCAGGAGAAGCAATTCAACTTCGGTACTTTGATTCGGTGATGTTAACAAGTATTTTAACAGGCTCACTGACTCCACGCTGACACTTTCAATCAATGCGAGAGAGCGGGCTTTGTGGACTCCAATTTTCATTAATTGATTAGTTAGGCCTTCATAAATGGATTATGACACTATCAAGAGAATTTACTTGGGAAAGTGCCATAAAATTTAAGCGCAGAATAATAACAACAATAAAGGCAGAGCAGGATATAAGAGAGCAGCTGAAATACGACAGGAGTAATTGTAAAATCGTTGAGGGGGAAAATGCTCTTAGGGTATTAATAGACAAAAGGAGAGGCGGTAGAGATGGGACAGGGGAGGGACCTGCGCTAATGTTGTTCGGAGGGGAGTGGAGCTCCAGCATTGTGAACCTCCAGTCAAGAAATACTATAAAAATAAATGATCTAACATTACATATACATTTAATTACCACACAGATTTTTTATGTGTTTTTTTTTACAGAAGTCTCTTCTGCTCACCAAGCCTGCATTTATTTGATCCAAATTACAGCAAAACAGCAACATTTTAGTTTTTTTTTACTATTTAAAGTAACCGTTTTCTGTTTTAATATATTGCTGCTCAAGAAACATTTATTATTATTATTATTATTTAAAACAGCTGAGTAAATTTTTTCAGGATATTAAAACTTTTATTTAGCAAGGATGCTGTAAATTGATCAGAAGTGTTGATAAAGACATATAATAATAATAAATGCTTTTTAAGCAGAAAATCTGAATATTAGAATGATTTCTGAAAGATCATGTGACTGGAGTAATGATGCTAAAAATTCAGCTTTAAAATCACAAGTATAAATTACATTATAAATTATATTAAAATAGAAAACAGTTATTTTAAATAGTAAAAATATTTCTAAATTTGACTGTTTTTGCTGTCCTTTGGATCAAATAAATGCAGGCTTGGTGATCAGAAGAGACTTCTTGAGAAAACATTAAAAATCTTACTGTTCAAAAACTTTTGACTGTTAGTGTATACATATATTCTAAATATGTACTTATTCTAATAATAATAATAAATCTAATACAGTAGCATTGTGATCAGGCTGAAATATAACAGTATTTGGCTATACCATAAAATCCTGGGTGGTGTGTGCTACAGGTTTGTGTTCGGTCCCTGTCGGCTCTGTACATTGTAGGACTGTAAGGTGTGCTCTGATCTACCCTAAACCATTTTCCCCTCTCTCGTTCATTCCCGCCCCCCAGTTGTTCCTTCCAGTCCCACCATGGCCTCCTCCACCAGTCTTCCCTCCAACTGCAGCAGTTCCTCAGGCATCTTCTCTTTCTCTCCGGCCAACATGGTGTCTGCAGTCAAACAGAAGAGCGCTTTTGCTCCCGTAGTGCGGCCCCAGGCCTCGCCACCCCCCACCTGCACCAGTGCCAATGGAAACGGCCTCCAAGGTGAGTGGAACAGCAGAATATAAAGCTTGACCTGTATATACACACACACACACCCTTTCAAAATTTTGGGGTCGGTAAGCTGTTTTTAATGTTTTTGAAAGAAGTCTCACCAAGGCTGCATTTATTTGATCAAAAATATTGTGAAATGCCTTTCTATGTGAATATATAAAATATATGTAATTTATTCCTGTGAAGCGGGCTGAATTTTCAGCAGCCATTACTCCGGTCTTCAGTGTCACATGATGCTTCAGAAATCACTCTAATATGCTGATTTGCTGCTCAAGATACAATTCCTTAGTATTATCAGTGTAGGGCTGGGTAAAAAATGTTCTATAGCCTGTTTTCAGTTAATAAACAGAACATTGTAGAGAGATTTTTTTTCCTTGAGAAAATTTGTAATGTACTGTACCTGATATATATCTAAAATATTCGAATCGAATCAGAAATCGAATCAAATCGCAAGCTTGTGAATCAGAAGCAAATCAAATAGAATCAAACCATTTTGACGCTTTTTAGTTGTTGTTTTTTTCCTTGAGAAAATTTGGAATGTGCTGGATTTGGAAATGTACCTGATATCCAAAATAATCAAATTGAATCGGAAATCGAATCAAATTGCAAGCTTGTGAATCAGAATCAACTTTTTGGGAGATTTGATGAACAGAACATTGTAGACAGATTTTTTTTTTTCCTTGAGAAAATTTGGAATATACTGTACTTGATATATATCCAAAATAATCAAATTGAATCACATTTGCAAGCTTGTGAATCAGAATCAAATCAAATAGAATCAAACCATTTTGGCGAATTTTGAGAGATTTTTTTTTTCCTTGAGAAAATTTTGAATGTACTGTACCTGATATATATCCAAAATTATCGAATCAAATCGGATATTGAATTAAATTGCAAGCTCGTAAAACAGAATCGAATCAAATAAAATCAAAACATTTTGGTGCTTTTGAAGAATATTTTTTTCCTTGAGAAAATAGGCATGTACTGTACCTAATATATATATATCCAAAATAATCAAATCGAATCTGAAATTAAATTAAATTGCAAGCTTGTGAATCAGAATTAAACCATTTTGGCACTTTTTGAGAGATTTTTTTCCTTGAGAAAATTTGGAATGTACTGTACCTGATATATGCACAATAATCTAATCGAATCAGAAATCGAATCAAATCACAAGCCTGTGAATCAGAGTTAAATCAAATAGAATCAAACCATTTTGGCACTTTTTTAGTTGTTTTTTTTACCTTAAAAAAATTTGGAATGTACTGGATTTGGAATGTACCTGATATCCAAAATAATCAAATCGAATCTGAAATCAAATCAAATTGCAAGCTTGTGAATCAGAATCAAATCAAATAAAATCAAACCATTTTGGTGCTTTTTGAGAGATTTTTTTTTTTTCCTTGAGAAAATTTGGCATATACTGTACCTAATATATATATCCAAAATAATCAAATCAAATCAGAAATTGAATCAAACTGCAAGCTTGTGAATCAGAATCAAACCATTTTGGCACTTTTTGAGAGATTTTTTTTCCTTGAGAAAATTTGGAATGTACTGTACCTAATATATATCCACAATAATCGAATCGAATCAGAAATCAAATCAAATCACAAGCCTGTGAATCAAAGTCAAATCAAATAGAATCAAACCATTTTGGCACTTTTTGAGATTTTTTTTTCCTTGAGAAAATTTGAATGTACCTGATATATATCCAAAATAATCGAATCAAATTTGCAAGCTTGTGAATCAGAATCAAATCAAATAGAATCAAACCATTTTAGCTTTTAAAGAGATTTTTTTTCCTTGAGAAGATTTGCCATGTACTGTACCTGATATATATCCAAAAATAATCGAATCAATCAGAAATCGAATCAAATCAAGCTTGTGAATCAGAATCAAATCAAATAAAATCAAACCATTTTGGTGCTTTTGAGATTTTTTTCCTTGAGAAAATTTGGCATATACTGTACCTAATATATATATCCAAAATAATCAAATCAAATCAGAAATTGAATCAAACTGCAAGCTTGTGAATCAGAATCAAACCATTTTGGCACTTTTTGAGAGATTTCTTTTCCTTGAGAAAATTTGGAATGTACTGTACCTCATATATATCCACAATAATCAAATCGAATCAGAAATCGAATCAAATCACAAGCCTGTGAATCAAAGTCAAACCAAATAGAATCAAACCATTTTGGCACTTTTTGAGAGATTTTTTTTTTCCTTGAGAAAATTTGGAATGTACTGTACCTGATATATAACCAAATCCAATCGAATCAGAAATCGAATCAAATCGCAAGCTTGTGAATCAGAATCAAATCAAATCCAGTGAAAATTTGAATTTCTAGTGGATTTTCTGTCAAAACCCAGCCCTAACAGAAATCCTTTAATGTAAAATAATGTAAAAGTCTGTACTGTCACTTTTGATCCATTTAATGTGTCCTTGTTGAAAAAAGTATTAACTTCTTAAAATAAAGTCTTACTGACCCCAAACTGTTAAATAATAATGTGTGTGTGTGTATATGTGTGTGTATATATTTATATATATATATATATATATTATACGGATTTTGCTGTGCTGTGTTGTTTCTAAGCGCTCTGTTATAAAACCAAGTGAGATACCTCCAAAATGACAATAACCTAATTACGCTGCTTTCGAAGACACCTAGTTTTTGTCTTCTATGCAGAGCACTGTTTATATAATGCAAGGAATCTGTGCCTATGTAAAGCTTTCCAAATAGTCACTTACGAGGCTCCATTTGAGTTAAAAGGCATCTGTCTATGTAGGCATTTGGCAATGATGCAACTCACTTGTTTTGAAACGGAGCTGGAGTGTCTGATCTACAGCCTTCTAACGCTTAGACAGCTGTCAGTTTGTCCTAACTTGCGGTAATGTGTTTTTACGTTTGCTACGTTTGCTGACCCAGTTCCTGTTTTTGCACTTAAAAAAATAACTCTATTTCTCTCTGTTTCCTTCATCTTCTTTCCCTTTCCCCTGCTTTCTCACTCTGCTTCCAGTAGATCAATCTTTTGTGGACTCTAGCAAGTATTCCACCACCAGCTCCCTGCAGGGACTGGCCTTCTCCTGAAGTATGTTACACCTGTCTCACACTCTTTCTTCATCATCCTCTCTTTCTATCCATTAAGACATCCATCAGCATGACTGTCAGAGCATCCTCTTCCTTCATCCTCCCTCGTTCTCCTCGCTTCTGCTCAGTCGCTGGGGGCCTGCCGCACGTCTCGAAGAGCATGCCATGTGTGTTTCATTTCCTGCCTGACTGTTTCCTGTGTCATGTCCTCCTCAGAGTTTGCTTGTGGCTGTGGAGTGTAGAATACAAGGGTTTTGTCAGTTAAATAACCGTAAGTCGCTTAATATCCATTAATAGAAAAATCCAAAAGGTGAATCTCATGAAGAAATGTATACATGATGTTTATACAAAAATCAAGCTAATTTTAAAACTAGTAAGATGTTCCCACAAAATTTTAAATCTCATTATCTCATTTTCATGATTGTAATATGAAAAAATGTCATTCTCATTACTTTAATAATCCTGGCCATTTTGTTTTATTAAAATCAGCCTAAAAATAATGTTTAATTAAATTAAATAATATCAAATAAAATATGAAATACATTAAAATCAGCCTAAACATAAAATAAAATTATGCAAAATAAATGTAAATAAATGTATGTAATATATCCTGACAATTGCAAGTAATTATGGAACAAGAAATATGCTCATGAAAATGATATTAACGTTTTTGATCAAGAAAATTAAGACAATTTTACAACTCTTAGGATTTTTTGCATTATGACATTATTTTCATGGTTTAAGTACTTTTTCCATATAAATTTGAAATCTCATTATCCTCATTGCAATATGGAAAAAATGTCATTCGTATTACTGTATTAAAGTTATCCTCGTTATTTTGTTTTATTAAAATAAAATAAAATAAAATAAAATAAAATAAAATAATTAAAATAAATCAGCCTAAACATAAAATAACATAAATAAAACAATAACATATAAAATAAATAAAATAATGCAAGTAAATAAATGTATGTAATATATACACTGACAACTGCGAATAAATACAGAACAAGAAATATGCTCATGAAAATGATATTACCTTTTGGCATCAAGAAAATTAATTAGACACAACAGTTTCCCCATAAATTTGAAATGTTATTATCCTTATTGTAATATGAAAAGAGGTCATTCTCATTATTGTAATAAAGTTATTCAGGCCATTTTTTTACAATTAAAATCAGCCTTAAAATAAAATAAAATTAAATTAAATAAAAAATTAAATTAAATAATGAAATATAAAATATAATAAAATCAAATCAGTCTAAATTTCTTTTAAGTTTATAAAATACCTGGGAAATTTCTTCAGTGTTCAGATTCAGCCAAATTGTAGCAGGCTACGTAAAACCAGTTGTGTGACATCTATAAAGACGTATGTTCACTGTTATCCGAAACAAAGCCATAATCAGCTTCCTCTGATTTATGACAATTACTCTGTGCCGCATTTGGCCCTGGGTGTTGATCTGAAATATCTAGACATGCACAGTGAGACAATATTAAAGTAATTGAGCGTTTGAGGCAGACATCTCTTATCTGCGAGCGTGGAGTGCTTCCTCCCCATATGTTGATATGCACTCAGCACTGACCCGATGACCGATTGTCGGTCACCACTCTTTTTTTTTTTTCCATTCCAAATGAGGCAGAGACACTCAGGAAATAACCCAGGAATTAGAGATGAGGGACCAGAGAGAGGAAATCAATAGGAAGCCAATATGTTACATGAAAAATCTAGTGCGGTGATGTGGCCTGCTGAAAGTGGGGAGCGATGGTGAGAGAAACCAAGCTCTGTGCTCATGGGACTTCCTTCCTCTTGGCCAATAATGAATAAAAGTGATACTAATGTTTGACTGAACATTGTTTAATGTTTGAGAACAAAAATTATTTATCTAAGCTCAAGCTATTTTTGTTTAAGTGTTGGCAAGCCAGTTAATTTGGGTCAGACTATGTATACACTGCATGCACTTTTTATTAGCATAGCTGTTTGTTTGTAATTTGTCTCGTAAAAATGATGTCCGCATAAATGTGCGTCGGTCCCCATAGGCACATGAAGTAAACACTCAGTCGCTCATCGAAACGCAGGCGAAAAGCTACACAGTCAAATAAAAACTGCTTTAAATGACCTGTTTTTATTCAAGTCAAATATATTATTGAATATGACTGGATTACACCAGTGAAAGTCATTTTTAAGCGTAAAAATAGCTGCAGCTACATGCATACGCTAAGTTTGTCCTCTACGCTCTTCATGTAAATGCAAAATCCCTCCGACTGTAAGAATATCCTGAACGTCTCCTCTGAACCCGTGGAGCTTTGTCCTCCTGGGAGAGAAGCATTAGCTAATGCGTCGCAAAGCCGTCCTATAGTGTTATCACTAATTGGATTGATGAATTGTTCATATAATGGCTCCCTGATGGGGAGACTGATATACAGCCTGTAAAGCAAGTCACTATTTATCCTGACAATGACTCCAATTAAACACAGACGACCTGCAACCTTAGGTGGATCATACGGAATAAAGATTATCCGCACCCACTCGCAGGGAATTCTACATCCCGCTGATTAATGTACAGCTTCAGTGTGATCGAAAGCACAGAGAATTATGGGATATACTACTTCGTTTAGTCTCTCCGTTCCTCCTTCAGTTGATTGAAGCCATATTCTACCCTGATGTTTGGATGTGATCCATGAGCATTGTCTTTAGTTAACTCTTACAATTCTATGCATAGATTCACTTTAAAATTGTTTCACAACACCAGGTGCATCAGGGTTAAAATCATTTATTAAAACTAAAAAAAAAAAAAAACACACAAAAGAACATTAGACACACAAAACAACATAAAACAAAAAATTAAATAAAAAATACATTCTAAAAATACAAACAGTAATATTTAATAAATAAATAAATAAAATCTAAAAAAAATGATAAAAGCACATAAAATCTGAAACAAAATGAAACTAATATGAAAACTGAAAATATAAAATTAAAATCTAATTTAAAATATAAACAATACGAAAGCATATAAAATATGACACAAAAAAGGAAACTAATATGAAAACTGAAAATATAAAATGAAAATATAAAAACAGTTATAAAATTATAGTCTAATTTAAAATATAAATAAATAATAAAAAATAAAGAAAAATTACTAGAGTACATAAAATATGAAACTAATATAAAAAGTGAAAATATAACATGAAAAAAATTAAATTAACATGTAATTAGAATATAAATAAAGAAGAATAAATAAATAAAAATTACAAAAAGCACATCAAATATGAAACTAAAATGAAAACTGAAAATATAAAACTAAAATCTAATTTAAAATACAGATAATACAAAAGCACATAAAATATGAAACAAAATGAAACTAATATGAAAATAAAACATAACAAATATATAATTATATAACAAATATAAAATTACAGTCTAATTAAAATAAAAATAAATAATAAAAATAAAAATTACAAAAAGCATGTAAAATATGAACCAAAATAAAACTAGTGTAAAAACTGATAATATAACATGGAAAAAATTAAAATCTAATAAAAATATGAATAAATAATAATAAAGAAATAAAAACTACAAAAAGCACATAAAATATGAAACTGAAAGTAAAATTAAAATCTAATTTAAAATAATAAATAATACAAAAGCACATAAAATATTAAACAAAATGAAACTAATATTAAAACTGAATATAAAATTATAAAATTAAAATATAAATAAATAATAAAAAAAATAAATGAAAATTACAAAAGCACATAAAACGTGAAACTAAAATGAAACTAATATGAAAACTGAAAATATAAAATGAAAATGAGAAATTATAAAATTAAAATCTAATTTAAAATATAATAAATAATAAAAAATAAACTAATATGAAATTATTTACTAATATGAAAACTGAAAATATAAAATTAAAATCAGTAATACAAAAGCACATGAAATATGAAACAAAATTAAACTAATATGAAAACTGAAAAATAAAAAATATATAAAATAATAAAAATATAATCTAAAAAAACATTAATAAATAATAAAAGATAAAACTTACAAATAGCACAAACTAAAATGAAACTAATATGAAAATTGAAAATTTTAAATCTAATTTAAAATATAAATAATAGAAAGCACATAAAATATGAAACCAATATGAAAACTAATTTAAAACATAAAATAACTCTGAATTGTATTGTGATTTTTAGATGTGTAATGGGAAGCCAGCACAAAGCAAGTCTTATTTGTTCATATCATTTAGAGCAGGACATGCTTTCCAGATGCTTTTCTTTTGCTTTTGTTGCATGACAAATGAAACCAAACAATCCCACGTCTCACTCTCCTCCTCTCTCTCTGTCTTCTCCTAACTACAGCGATCCCAGGGATGATTGTTCCTCCCATGTAGGGGCTCCTGGGCGCGCTGAAGAGGCACATTTGATTTCAGCTCTTACCAGAGAATCTCCGCTCTGAGCTGAAGGCAATTTCTGACGGAGGAGAAAACTGAACTTTTAAAACTCAGGCCTTTTGACAAAGGAATCTCATTTTATGGGAAGAAAGTGTTTGTTTTTAAGCTAATTTCTGAACTGCTCTACCTGAAGGACTTTCCCTCCGTGTTTCGCCCATGCAGAAAGGAGAGACAAATCTCCTTTTCGTTGTATTCATGGGCTTTTTTGATGAATTTAATGATCACATGCCTTTTTTACAGACTGTATCACACAAACATGACACTTTAGGAGCGGGTGACACTTAAGAGCAGTCAGCACAGATCTCTGTTAATACTGACCAGTTTTTATATCCAATCCAAAAAACGACAGCCAACCGTTTGAAAACAGAAGAGGGGACGTTTTTTTCATCCCAGAGAGAAGCCAACAAATAGTTTGCCATAATGCTTGTTTTTGTACAAAATGGAATTGTAGCGCCATTCTCACTTCCCTATTGTTTTCTTTTCTTTTTTTTAAGCATAGAGTCATACAGCGCATCTGGGTACCAGCCGGTTTGGATGGCTATGATGTAGGAAAGTTATTTAAGAGTTATTAAACGCCGTCATGCTGTAATTTTTCAACGTCCAGATCCGTCCTCAAAGAGAAGAAAAAACGCCCCAATTTCCACAACAAATCAGTATTTATGTTCTTGCAAATATTTGCTGCTAAATAGAGCAGAGATATGCAGTAAACAGATGGACTGAAGGAACAAGCGCGTTTAGTTGCCATGCCATTTAATTTAACAACTAAAAAAAGTTTGAATTTTAATGTGTGCTCAAGGAATGTGATTTCTTTTCTTTTCATTTTTTGCTTTGTCTATGAAAAAATGAAACTGTGATATACATTTTAACGTGTTTGGTTTGCTGTGTTCGCTAGTGAAGGATATAGGACAAATGAAGAATACTATTTCAGAGCCGACTGTTAAAACAGCCCTTTTTGTGCATTTCTTTGGCTTGTTTTGGGGGACATGACTTGAATTAGCTACGTATGTTCATGTTTAGACAGCACTGTATGAAGAATGCTTTCCAAATGTGTCAACACATCCAACATACAGCAGTTTGACTGGCTCACTTTTGGTAGTCGTCTATTTTTGTACATATACTTTCTGTTGCCAAAGTCTTTGTTTTATTTGTATTTATCTCAGAATGGCTTAAGGCAGCTCACAATAACACTGATGTTCGGTTCGTTGCATAAGTTACACAAAATCTCACCAACTCAAACACAAACTATGGATTCTGGACAAAAAGAGGGGAGTCTCTGTAAAATATCCATATAAATAATGTATGTATATCCAGATTTTGTATATTGCTTTTCTCCCCAAATTCACTTTGATTGTTGAAGGTTTTTCGTGTTTGTTTGCTTTCATCACCGTTGTTTTTGTTTGAATTTAGATCCATGTTTTGTATCATTGTCAAGCTTCCATTTTTTTTTTTTTTTCAAAAATAAGTTTTATTCGTAAAAAAGCCATTGTCTATTTTTGTATAATTTGTAAGTTAAAAAGCAATTGTTTTCCTTTTTGGAATTTTTTAATGTATGGCAAAAAAGTAGCATCTCACGGCATTTAGTTATGTAGATTTTTTAAAAAGTTATATATATATATAAATATATGATGAATATATAAATCTATATCTTTTCTTTGAGGCTTACAGAACCTGTACTATTGTAATAATATGCATGGGCTCTTCTCTGAGAGTGATGGTTTTATTTTGCGTGTCAACCTAGAAGGAAGTTTTAATCTATGTTCTTTTCTTTCCTCTTTTATTTATCTGATTATTTATGCCTGCTTATAGATCTGTCTATTCCATTCTCTCTCTCTTTTTCTCTCTCACGTATATCAGTACCAGCAGTATAGATGCCTTAACAATGCAAACCCATAAGCGTACAATCACTTGTACAGACAACCACCACTACCAATAACAGTAGCCACAAAGTTCCTTAAGAGATTTCTTTCAATACAAAAAGCACAAATTGGTCTGGTTTACTTTTTTCTGTTGTTTCAGTTATGAGCGGAAATTTAAAGAGAGACTATACGATTCATATTTCATGTGTTTGTAGTGCCATGGGTTGCACTTACTTATTAATTTAAAGCAAAAGGCTGCCCTTTTTCCGTTTATGTCTGCTGCGTACACAACAGGAGGAGAAGCTCAAAGCCATATTCTACAATTTGAGGGGACGTTCACTTTAGCTGGAGGTGCATGTGAACCTGCATGTTTTGGGTCGTGCCGCAGCGCTTTGTAAGGTACCGTTGATGAATTCCTTACCCTGAGCAAAGTGACTCGATATCAGAGCACAACGCTTTGCCCTCCGGAGTTGAGTTTTTGACTCTCGGTCTGTAATGCTGTGACTTGAGTCTAATTCTACTTTCAGCCGAATCGGCCCTCGATGATCGGTCTTTTATGAATGGTTTAAGTGCTGTCTCCTGTAATGTGTGTCTGCGATCTGCCATCTAACAGAAAAATGGCTTTTAATATGCTGATGTGTGAGGACTTTTTATCAGAGATGACTAATATTTTTCTTTTCCACATGTGGCTGTTACATCAATCGCGGTGAATAAGATGGACAAGCATTTGATAGGACACAAGACGCGAACCAAAAAGCTGGTCTCCTTTTTTCCTGCCTCCTATTCTTGTGTTTGTTTCCTTTTTTTTTTTTTGACTGGATACACACTGAACCGTTTTATTGATAGGAAAACTCAAGACAAAAACTACTGTATAGATTGTTATCATTTTTGATGAAAGCTGTAAAATAACTTTTCAAAGTTCACAATATTAAATTAAAGTTACTTCTTGTCTGTGATTGTTTTTGTCTTCCTTGAGCCTTTGTTTTAGAAGCAGGTGTCAGGAAAATGTTACGAATGTAACCCAGTATGTTATTTTTGTGCCGTCTTATTGCTAACAGATGTCTGATTGTTCGTTATCTCCGGGGAACGATCTCTCATTGGGCCCAGCATACTTTCCTTCTACCCCAACCCGCCAATTCCCCTTAAAGTAGCACATTTTAATTAGCCCCATTCATTAAATTATTATATACCTGATAGCATAATGAATGTGGGCTCAGACTTTTGCAAACATGATAATGATGGGCTCCTCAACTTATTAATTGAACTGCGCATTGCATTTAATTGACTCATCATTTGCATTTACGGTCATCAGCAAAAATTAATCTCTCTCTCTTTTTTTAGTTTGCATATTTAATTTAAGATGCTCTTGATCTGATTAGCTTGTAAAAGTCACTGGCAGGATTCTGCTGACCCGATTGCAAGAGGGCAAACTCCATCTCAGCTTAAAAGAGAGCTTCACATGACCCTGAAACATTAGTGAAATGCAAGTTTGAATCGTTAATATCTCAAGGCATTAAGTCAAGATCAAGCACATGGTTTCAGAAGGAATTGAGGTTGTTTTAAACAGCTGGAATTGGTAGTTGTATGTTTGCTAAATAAAGAGGAGGCCACAATTTATTTATTTGTGAGAATTTGTGAGAAATGATTTGATATTAAAGGGATAGTTCACCCAAAAATGAAAAATTTGTCATTATTTACTATCTTCTGAACACAAATTAAGATGTTTTTGATGAAGTCCGAGAGCATTCTGACCCTGCATAGACAGCAATGCAACTACCACATTTAAGGCCCAGAAAGGTAGTAAGGACATAAATAAAATAGTCCATGTGACATCAGTGGTTCAACCTTAATTTTATGAAGCTATGAGAATACTTCTTGTTTGAAAAGAACACAATTTTCAAACTATTTCTTCTCTTCCATGTCAGACGCACATACACGCATGTGTGGTACTGTCGTTAATGCACATCGAAGACTGACACGAAAGTAGGGCTGCAACGATTCCTTGATTCTGTTTGAGTATTCGATTTGTAAAAAATCCTTGATTGTATTTTGCCTGTGTCAAGTAATCTGCAAAATACTGAAAAAGGCGCATTCCACAGTTTTCATGACACGTCATCAATTGGCCATATTGGCAGCACTGAACGTAAACAATGCCACTGAACTGAACAGAACTGTTAAATTTAGCTGATTATTGCTGCTGAAAATGGTCAATTATTATCATATTTTGGGCTGTACTAATTGGTTGGACCAGGAAAACATTTGAGGTATTGTAGATTGCCAAAAGTTAAAACAAATCAAGGAGAAGAGTGCAAAAAACTGTCTGAGGAACAAAAGCTGATTGTGCTTGGTCAAACTGAACCAGGATTTCCAGGGCAAGAATCTTGACAACAGTCGTATTTGTTCTTATTATTTCTGGTCAGGTAGGTGAAATATTATGCTAATATATATTAATACTGCTCGTATGTATCTTTACCACCTATTAACTCTAGTTTGTCTAAATATCCTGCCCTTTCTTGCTTACTAAGTCCTTATCTATATGACTTAGCAGTTTCCACACATTTTTTCCGTGGTTTAGACAGCATAAATTAACAGAACAATGTATTCTGTAGTACACTAACCATGCAATCAATGCTGTTGTTTACATCCGAGTATGGCCAATATGGCTGCACATCGGGGTAACTGACCAAACCGTGGCATAAGTGCAAACCCTCTATTAAACCCATATAAAAATCATAATAAAGCATAATGCTATTAGGAATTCACAAACGCTACAATTCCATTAAATAAATATATGTGTTGCAGGTTCAATATATGCCCTTTCATTGTTTAAATGCGTGTAAGCTTAGTTGGTGCGTCTCAGAGCAGCTCTATTCACAGTAAATGCTGCTACACAAACTGTTCTCATTTACTTGTGGGGAGCGTCTCAAACTCCATCTCTGCACGTTGTTGTGAGTTTGGGTAATTATAACGTTCGTCTGGGAACGCAACTTGTGCAATTTTATCAGATTTGTAGGGTGAATCATTTTGAAACCTACGCAAACACAGGAGAATACACGAATATGTTTCAATATGCTAACTGTTCATCGCGATTTCAAAATAAAAGTTTAATCCCTCACTCTGAGTTTTCAGGTTTTGATTTCCACATATTCAAAATATTACAGTGGCTGTAGCTTTTCTATCATAAAGAAATGGCTAAATATTCAAGATTAAGTGGACATTTGAATTAAAGCTGTTGAGTCAATATTAAACAAGGATTAAATCTTGCAGTAAAGTGTAAAAACAATCGTCAGGCTGCTGGCGCCCTCTGCAGGCATTTGTTATATTGCCTAAAGTACATTAGCTCTATGTTTTTTTTATAATACATTATGTATTTTAACAGTTTTGTTCAACAAAACCATATGATTACTTGCTTTTGATACTTTATTTGAACTAATTATTATTGCCTCATTGCTATTACATATGTAAGTCATTTAAAGGCTATTGTTCATTTAGGTCTATTTTTATTACTACAAATTACTTGATTATCCAGTTACTTGAGTAATCATCAGAATAATCTACAGATTACTCGATTACCAAAATAATCATTAGTGACAGCCCTACATGGAAGATAAGAAATCGTTGAATAAAGTCATTATTAAAAAGAATTCTTGTAGCTTTTATGAATACATTCCAAGTTCTAATGAGTGTTTTGGGGAGTTGCTAATTGTCAGTTTAATGTCAGTTTTTTTTGTTCAGCAGGCTGCCGTACGGAGGTAAGATGGCAGAGCTTTGGATAGCCATTAGCTAATGGATTATTGAGAGACACGGCCGTCCCTCTCACTCCCCAAACCTTCAGTCCACACCCCGCTGTGAGGCACTTAGCAAACAAAGCCCGCTTTGAACGTTAAACATCACAATTGAAGGATTACTTATCTCTCCTTCTCTCTCTTACTGTGTCTTTTTCTCTCTTTCTGTCACTCTTCCCACTCTCTCTTCGTCACAGATCCCAGGGGAAGACTGTCTGGGAGCTAATGTACAGGAATGACTGATAGATGACAATTTGAACAGAGGTGTGTGCGCATCTCTCCACTTGTCATTGTTGACATTCGCTGACAGAAACTCTATAGAGCAAACCAGCCTCTTCCAGCGTTAATGAGTGAGCTGATTATTTTTATATGACACTTATAAAGCTGGCACATCAGTGCATGAGTACTAAGCACGCATGAGGAGAACGTATACTTCTCAAAGTTTTCTCCTTTGGTTCTCGGTTATGTCATTTAAGAAGCAACTTGTTTCTCCTAAAATTCATTGGAAGAAATAAAAACAGTCACAAATGAGAAAATTGTGGGTGTGGAGTATATAGGCAAAAAAAATAATGTGGATACCAAAGCTCAGATAATTTGGTCTTGAAAGATCAATTTAAAACACATTGCTGTCTAGGAGAAACAACTGAGACGTGCTAGATGTTAAAGTCCACATAAGTTTACTGAAAAAAATAAGTGAAAATCCACTGCCAGGCAAAGGCATAATGCTTATTTTATATTTTATTTTATATTCTATTCTATTTTTTAGTATTAGTTTTAAGATTACACAAATTTAAATTGAAATAAAAAAATAAACAATATTTTTAGAATGAATATTTCTGAATTTCTGACACTTTATTATCAACTAGTGTGTATATATCAAAGACTATAGAATACCCAAGTCCTGTCACTCATATAGTTTTGAATGGGGAAAAATGCAACGCTCATTAAGGCCGCGAATAAATTCGGAATGAGCCAATCGGTAAAGTCAGTGCGTCACTGCAGCTGCCGTTAGAAGTCCCGGTTGCTATTAAGCAGTCAGAGTTGAGTCGTGCGCTCAGTACTGCGCATGCGCACTGGCTGATCTCGTCTGAAAAAATAATCTTTCAAAGATGGCCGCCAAATGAAATTACTTGTCTTAAAGCATTCGGCGTGAGACATACGCTTTCAGGCTCTGACTCACGCTCTCTCTCTGCCCATGTAAATCTCACGCTAAATTGGCAGCTCTGCTTGCGATTTTAAACAAAGTTTCAGCTTTCAAATGTAGTAAGTTTTAATACTAAACTCAAAAAATAAATACCGTTTTGGCGCACGTAATGTGGCGTAAATCGTAAAATGGAGCGCTTCTGTTAACGCCAGAGCCATTGAAAAACAGCTGCGACAAGCTTTGATCTCGCCGGCGTCGCCGCCACGCGGTCACGTGATTCACGAAGCTCTCTAAACAAACCAGCGTTGACAGTATATTTGAATGTGCTTAAGTAGGATAGAGACGACAGCTTCACTATTACTTCCAGCTTTACAGTTACTTCCACCAATTTTTGGTAAACATAACAAGGGTTAATATGGTTTACTTGTATTTAATCCGCAGGTATTGCTTACTTATTTTTCAGTTAAATAAATGATCTATATTTTAGTTAAATAATATTAATTTATTATTTTAAGGAGATCATTTAGTACTAAATGTCCAAAAATTATGGTCCATTAATGACTTGTATCTAGAATATTGCAGGTCATACCTGCTTACTTATTTTTAAATTTTTCTTTTAAATAAATGTTTAGAAATGATTAAACAATATATTTTTAAATGTGAAGTACACACAATGAATGCAAGCAAATACTGAATTTATACCAAAATTAAAATGGTGCTAAAAAGGCATTTATCTGCATTTTTATCCCCTTATATGTACAGTATATACATATAAATAGACATGGAACCCCCCAACTCCAAAAAAATCTCACTCCAAGCTGAACTTAAAAGTTGGCAACCCTGCTTAAAGGGACTTTGGTATGTAGTTTCATTTTGTTTATTTTTGGAGAATTAGCTGTAAACATCATCTGCTTTCTACCATTAACTTTCTATGGATATATATGGTTTGTTAGGATAGGACAATATTTGGCCAAGATACAACTGTTTGAAAATCTGGAATCTGAGGGTGCAAAAAATCTAAATAATGAGAAAATCACCTTTAAAGTTGTCCAAATAAAGTTCTTAGCAGTGATATTCCGAGTCAAAAAATTAAGTTTTGATATGTTTATAATAGGAAATTTACAATATATCTTCATGGAACATGATCTTTACTTAATATCCTAATGATTTTTGGCGTAAAAGAAAAATGTATAATTCTGACCTATACAATCTATTGTTGGCTATTGCTACAAATATACCCGTGCTACTTATGGCTAGTTTTGTGGTCCAGAGTCACATATAAGTAATTTGTTACATTGGAAATATTCAAGCCAGCAGGTCCTGATGTAATCCATACAACATTATTGCATATGATTCAATTATTAGCCATGCAGGGAATGTTCTGTACTGCACAGATACCTTCTCAAAAACCTTTCACATTATACCTTAAGATAAAGACTAATACATGCAGGAACTACCTCAGCCCGAACCAAATAAATAAATTAATAAATAAAGCAGATCGTCTCCAGCTCTTCCCATGAGCAGGGATAGAGGGGGAGAGGAGAGCTGAAAGGCATCTTTGAGAGGGAAAACAGGGGTCCCACTGGGGAGCTTGGGGAGAACGGAGAAAAGGAGAAAACAAGGAACGAGCAAGACAAAGACGACGAATTGAAAAGAGGAAAAAAATTTGAATGAATAAAAAGCCACAAGAGAGAAGAAGAGGACACGATGCAGAGAGGAAACGGAGAGTGAGCAAGCGAGAGGGTCCTCATAGTCCACAGAGAGACGAGAGAGATACCGGAGATCAGAGAGGGATGTTCGAACCGATGCGGGAAGGCGCCAAAAGAGAGAAGGAAATGCTGCCTGGTACCTGAGCGTGGGGGTACAGGTTGGGGGGTGGCCCTCCCGGGGGACACAGGCCTGTCATCGCACAACACAAAAAAACACTGCAGGCCGAGCCATGGGGATAGTAGGATGTGGGGAATAAGGGGTAGAGGGGGTTGGGACTGTGTTTCAGCCCAGGGGCCTCTTCAGGCGCACAGACTCTTCACACAGAAAACGGCCACAATAATGCAGCAAATGCAAACCCAAATGTCCTTTACATGACTCCACGGTTCTACTCATCAGGTCTTCAACAGATCATAAAGGACATGTACTGTCAAAACATTTGGCCCCAAATGATGAGTGACAATTCCCTCTTGGAGTTAGAATTGAATTGGAGGCACTGGGATCATTGTGGTTGTAAAATAAAGACAGCTGGAAATGGGTACATTGTTCACTTCTTGTCAATATGAAGATTCAGTTTCAACTTTATAGGCTCACAAAGTCAGTGTTTGGGTTTTGTCAACCTTTATATAACATTTTATATTCTATTTTATTACTCACCTTATTCTTCAACGTGAAAGTAAGCATATGGACGATATTTCCGGTTCATTAGCCACTGTAAGGAAATATCGAGAAGTATAACAACATGCAGTTATGTTAAATGGTAAAACTGTATGCACTACAAACCACTATGTTCATAATTAGGATAATCCATTAAAATAATATGTGACCCTGGACCAGAAAACCAGTCATAAGAGTCAATTTTTGGATATTGAGATTTATACATCATGTGAAAGCTGAATAAATAAGCTTTCCATTGATATGTTAGATTAGAATGTTACGACAAGACAATATTTGGCAGAGATACAACTATTTGAAAATTTGGAATCTGTGTCTGCGCTCAGAAAACCAGATCAAATTGAGGTTTTTTTTGTGTCTGCACATGTATCCATATGTATCTAGCCTCCTAACCACGCAGCAGATTCGCTCTGAATGAATCTCTTCCCAAATCGTCCCTCCCTAACATTCTGTCTTGTTTTTATTTACTGGCAAAAATGTCAATAGATTTATGTCAGGTTTTGTCATTCAAAACAAGTAATTGTTTCGTTATCATCTCGTTTTTGTTGGTGAAAAAATGTTGATGAAAATTGACAAAAATTATTCTGCAATGAAATTATTCATTAAAACTGTTAAAAAAATTGAGAAAATCGCCTTTTAAGTTGTCCAAATGACGTTCTTAGAAATGCACATTACTAATCAAAAGTTAAGTTTCAATATATTTATGGTATGAAATTCACAAAATATCAGTGGTGTGCAGTAACGTAGTTGTACTTCGTTACTGTACTTAAGTACATTTTTCAAGTATCTGTACTTTACTGGAGTAGTTTTATTCTAAGTAACTTTCACTTTTACTTCACTACATTCCAGATCGTAAGATCGTACTTTTTACTTCACTACATTTCATAAAACATATCGTTACTCCTTTACTACGTGTTCTGAGACGCAGAAGCGGTATCTGATTCATAAACAAATTGATTCTTTTCAATGAACCTGTTAAATTGATTCGCCAATCGCACCAAACGAGTCGTTCACGAATTAGAATGATCCGATTGCAGCTGTTCTCGAGTCGACAACTCATTGATTCAAATGATCCGTTTAGAGCGAGTCTTCAGTGAACTGAATTCACAAGTAAGAATCGGGAGATCTTGTGCGCGCGCGCGACTGATGCTGCGAAAAGTAAGTTACTAATGTCGAATTTTAGGATTAATTATTGTAACTGAAAAATCATATTTAGGTCAAAGCTGTCCGTTGTTTGTAAATTACATCTGCTGTAAAGTGTGATCTGTTTCCGGAATGCTTGAATTCAGACACATCAACATCACTGTCTCTGTTTTAAGTCAAAAACGAAAAATTTAAATAACAGATTAAATAAAATAACTCATGCACGTTCATATTCCCCGCTGCTGTAACGTTAGCAGTTTTGTTAAAATGCTACGCATGTAGCCCCACGTGACGTCTGTTTTTATATTGTTTAGCAACAGTATACATTTTTATATTGTTTGGATCAACTAGAATAGACAGATATTAATGTTTATTCATAACCATACTGAAAATAAGTAAATATTGATAGCTGATGCTAACTGTCTAGCTAACAATCTAGCTGGTGCTAAGTTGAGGTAATTTTTAGATATAAAGTCCAAATATTTTTATTCAACAACCTACATAGATTACATCCGAGGGAAAAAGAAAGGGTGTGATGTTCAGAACATGGTAACTACAGTAATTATTAAAGTGGGAAGTGATGCCCTCTGGGGGCATTTGGCCAGGGGTGTTTTTACACAGACAATGTTTGAAAGGAAAAAATCATTATGAATTATATTTTCCTTTAAATGTTCTTGCTAACTTCAGGCCTTATTCTCATGTCATATAACTGTGACGTTATGCAAAACAACAAGCTTTAAAATTTTTCTTATTGGTGAAAATTAGATGGTCAAATCTTTTTTCTCTCAGGTACATTGCAGTGTAAGCTTCACACTGAATATTGCTACATCACTCTCATCAACATAGTCCATATCAACAACAAAAATGTATTTTTACTCCATATAGTGGTTATTTTGAGAAAATCCCAGGTATTTTGAGCAGTAGGATTATAAAAAATATGTGCTAATATAAAATTAAATTAAGTAGCCTATATAAAATTGCTAAATAAGTCTATCAGTACTTTTTTACTTAAGTACATAAAAAATCTGGTACTTTTGTACTTTCACTCGAGTAAAATTGAAAGAGGAGCACTTTTACTTCTACTGGAGTAATATTTTATTATACATATCTATACTTTTACTCAAGTCCTTGACTTGTGTACTTCGGCCACCACTGCAAAATATCTTAATGGAACATGATCTTTACTTAATATCCTAATGATTTTTGGCATAAAGGATGTATTTTTGGCTATTGGTACAAACAACTTTTTGAGCAATTCTGCAACATTTTTTGAGCAATGGTTTTTAGGGACTTTGCCATTGAGAATTTCTAAAAAAAAAAAAAAACAAATTTCTATCTGGATCATTCAGATCAGTTGTGGGCCCTGTGTCTCACCTGGTTGCCTACTGACAACAACATTGCCCAAAGTTGCCTGGTAAAATTGCTCAAAAAGTTGCCCAGTGTATCATCAGCCTAAGATATATGGTGTGTATATGGTGATACAAACCAATTTGCAACTTTAACTTTGCGAATTAATCAGCAGCGGTTTTTAGTAGTGTATACAGACCTAAAACGGACGGGAGAATCAATGGTGGAAGACAGTGACTTCAAAAGCCGTCGAATGACACAAAGTATATCTCGGTAAGTTAACGAAACCATCAAATAAAACGTGCAAAATTGATGTTTTTGACCGTTGCGCTTGCGTTTCGCTTTATTTACAGCCTCGCACAAAACGCGGCATTCAAAAAACGCGGTAGTCAAGTCCACAGATATGACAGTTAAAAGAAAATCAAAAACGCACCTCGAGACCTTTCTCTGTTTACCGTTCCATTGTCCAGCCTCTCACGTTTTAACACGCAAAAGGTGTTCTGTTTTTTTGAACGCGTCTTATCTTGCTACATGATTCAGCATTTCGCCCGTCAAGTTCAAACTATTTTTAAAAACTCCCCGCGAAAGCCTCAGTTCCGTTCCATTCCATTCTGTATTTAAATACAAAAACGCAAATATCGTACAGTATACTGTTCAGTACAGCTCCATTTAACTGAAAATTTACCGTTGGGTGTAGTTATCAAATTCTGTTGTCTGTTGTGTGAACATGGCCAGAGACCAATACAGTATGTCGTTTACATAATTTTGTTTTCATTCCCATTTAAGGCTATCTTTCTTTATTAGGTACTAATATAACAATGACTACAAGAGTACTGTATAATTGTTGCACGTTTGTCTGTAATAGCCAGTTCTGATGCAGGCTTGGTTTGCAAAAGCCTCCCTGATTTTTTTGCACTATAGACAGTTCCCTCTAGACATGACTGGAGATTTACTGCTATTAACGTGCACTCAGAGAAAAGGGCAAAAGCATAAATCAAGATTTACTTCATATTCTGCACATCAGGGTCCATCTTCAGCAGTTTGAAGTCTGCATTACATGGTTGCATATTTCACTATACACGCCTATGCAGGACATTTGTTGCAGGTATTTGTGATGTAATCTGTGTCGTTTTATACATTCATGCACTCACCAACTTGTCTTTGGCTGTAGTTACTGCAACAACAGTGTTTTTCATTGTACGCACAGTCTCCGGGTCATACAATACAAAAGGTGTAAATACTGCGGCAACACTGTCCATTTAACACCATGTTTTACCTATGCTGCACTGCAGGGCTTTGATGTAAGTTTCACCTTAATCAGAACACCCACAGTAGGTGTTCCAGCGTGAACCCGAATGTGCCGGGGCAGAGGCTTGTTGTGTTTGATATTTATTCTAATTGCTGCGGGTAATTTGCTGTGAGTAGGACTAATGAGAGGGTCGGAGGGACCTAATGGATGACGGAGGCTGCATTTAGCCGTTTAGATATCACAGGTGGCACCACAGAGAATGAGGCAACGTGAACTCAGTTAGACAAACCTGCATATATTACTGTTCGTTTGATTGCTCTGGCTATTCTCACCTCCTGCTGTGGCTGCCAATTGGCTGTGATTCAGTAAATTGACTGCAGAGTGGCAGAGGAGTGAGATAGCTGAATTATGAATGTGGAGCCATTAGTGCAGGTATCGGTGTGTTTAGCTGTTTATTCCATGGCAGTAATTATTTATCACAATGTGTGGTTATGATTACAACATCATAAAGGAGATAAATGGACAGAGACACCATAATAAATCCACAAAGCTAATAGAGCATGTGCACGTCACTCAATTATGGCATTTGCCGGAGTGCATTATGCATCGGTGATCTCTGGCTTTTCTGATAACTGATCGATCTGAGTGACCTCTAACAGCCTTCATTAACTAAACATTCAGTGTGAGGACAGATCTACCCAAAAATGAAAATTGTCATCATTTACCCACTCTCATGTCATTACAAAGCGGTTTGAATTTCTTTCTGCTGCAGAACACAGAAGAAGATATTTTGAAGAATCTTTGACCATACAATAAAAGTCAACAGGGTCTAAAACAACACTGGACTCCACTGGCTTATATTGTATAGAAAAGATAAAAAAAACATAGGCACATTTTAGACCTTTTAAACTTAATTGTTTAGTTATGCTCTGTCCGATTCTTTTGCTTCCATGTTAGCGTCCCAATTGAGAACTATATTGGCAAAAGTAATTATCCCTATCTTGTATACCACTAACTCTGTGTGACATTTGGACATGGAGCAAATCAGCCCTTGATTTGTTCTTAATGGGGTCAGAATAGAAGCTTGTTCGTTTGACGGGACTCTCCATTGACAGAGACACATTGATTGATGCTTTGTAGCGATTTCCCATGTTATATATTCTTTTCTTTTAATTACGTTTCCCAAGCATCATTAAGTGCCATTATAGTATAATGACAGAACTGCAGAGTCACAAGACAAGCTAATTGGTAATTAATGTTGTGTATCAGTGATGGAAGATTTGCAATTTAATGAAACAATTCTGTATTTAAATGCTGAATTCATACGAACGTATACAGCGCAAAGACAGATATCAGATGTGTTGCAAGATCTTCTTGTACACCCCTTAGTTTCTGGCAATCTATCCACGAACCACGACGCTGAGACAAAACATGCCCCAGCTGTTCTTGTAACAATATACAAAACCCTCCGAAAGGAATTATGGTTTATTAAAGCGGGGCGGTTTTCGCTGTTTTATAAATACGGCGAGGGAAAATAAATGTGCACGTTTGTTTTCCCTTCCTCTTTGCCTCCGTTTCTCTCTGCCTGTCTTTCTTGTGTCTTCATACAGGCCTTATAGTTTACTTGTCCGTCCATCCATCTCCGCTCCGTGTGTGTGATTGTGAAATATCTATCTTTCCATCCACACATCCATCCTCACCACCACCCCCACGCTCCATCTTGGCGCGTTCATACCCCGCTCCTGGCTCATCTCCTCTGGGTTGGAGGGCTTGTGAAAGCCTCCTGTTTACAGGCCCTGTTGCCCACTAAAATCAGCTACAGATTCACATTAATTTCTGCTTGTTGCTGTTGTACCCCAGCCAATGAAACAGTGTGTGACCACCGCACAGCCCTATCCACTTTGGAGCGGAGGCTGCCAAGGCGCCGTTTAACCCTCTGTGCTGGAGAGGGCAGGCACATATAACTCTTCCTAATGTATTGTCCCTCGTACAGGCTTCGACAGCCCCTTCTACTTGTGCGGTGCTATTCATTACCGCTAATTTGACGTGTTTACGGCCTGCCTTCCTTATATTAGATACTTAAAGGAATCGATTGGGCTTAAATCGAAACACCTACAGCCGCACAAACATGTCAATACGGAGATGAGTGCTTAATCTCAAGGACCAAGGAACTTCTGTCCGGGGGGAGGAAACTTTGCACGTCTAATTTATGTATGTATCCCAATTACGTTCAAGCGTGTAGAAGATCTCGCTCGTGTCCTCAGGGGATATACAGTTCTGTACTGTATCGAGGTAATACCTTCTAGTTTGGACCTGTGATATGGACCTTTTTGTGAATGAGTTCATCTGCGGGGACGGAGATAGGATAATGGGGATTCTCCATGACTTCGGAACTCTGGGAGTCATTACGTGAGGACATGAATTTGGCACTTTGTAACCTCGATAAACAGCGAGGTGTGATGTAAGCGCTGTGCGTGTGTTTATTTGTGTGTATGTGTGCGTAACAGAGAATAATACAACCATTATTATCACACACCACAGCTATTATCTGTTAGGTCATTGAAAGATTTTAAACAGACATGTAGGTAACCCCAACCACAAAGAAGAGCCTAAAATGTAATGAAAAAGGTGGGGAAATATGATAGCGAACACCCACGGCTATTATGGATGCAATAGCTGTCTGTGTGTGGTGTAGTGTTGCCTCAAACCTGTCTAATGGCTTCCAGACCTGCAGGTCAACTGCGTGTTTCTCCATCATTTTGACGTCTTGGCTGTGCTATTGGACTCAATCTAATCACGGTGCCCAAATGCCCTGCGGGCTTTACAGTGTGGTGTTGCAGCTCTTCACCTTTATTCTGAATTCCACTGAGCAAGAAGCCAGGTTCGAGTCTCACAGGCACTATGCAGTACGGTTGTAAAACTACTTCCTCGTCGTCACGCTGCTGTTTGGCACTTTTTGTGAACCTTTCGTTGTTTTTTTTTTCAATTTGGAGTGAACGGTGAGGAGAACGTGGTGCCAAAATGAGCCGATTTTACATGCTTTATGGATTTATTTTCATCAAAATGATGATAAACGGTAGATTCTTTCCACTGCCGATTCGCAGCATGAGGAAACCGCTCAGAAAGGCAAACACTCCGAGCTGATTTTTATAATGAACTAGAGGGCAGTAACTCTTCCACCTACCCCCACCCCCGAGGCCAAGCTCTCTGTAGCCCACTTCCATTCTGTGTTTTTCTTCTTCGTTCTTTCTTTTTCAGCTGGGTGGGGGGTATCCAGAGGAAGCAAAAAATGGAGAGCGCAGCACATATTTCAGATTTATGAAGTTTGGACACTCCTCACGTTCCAACATGAGAAAGAGAGAGAGAAAAAAAATCCTCATCTGGAAATAATTAGACTTTTTTTGTCGTCCTCTCAGTATTAACGCAACATGACAGCCTGTAAGCATTTTTGTGCCATATTTCAAAGTTATGGTTTATAAACATCTGGTGAAGCTCTCTCATGTACTCTTGGGAAAAAAGGGATCTTTTTTCCACATTGCGCTCTGTTTGTGTTGGGCTCGAGGAGGTGAGAAAGTCCAGCGATGTAAGGGGCCGTTGTTCTGTGCTGGATGGGGAGAGGGAGCAGGGGGCAGCGGGTGGGAGGCAGGTATGAAACACTCTGGCCTCTCTCAGACCTACAGCTTCCTCAAAGAGCCTGTAAGCAGCTGCCACACGCACATTAACAGCCACGCTAAATGCCCCCAGCAGCATCCAGCAATCCTGAGGTTAGCCAGGCCACTGTGTTGTATGAAGCAGGTACAGTGTCTGTCATTCTGCCACTTTATCTTTCCTCACATTTCTTTGATTTTGAAGGATTAGTTCACTTCCAGAATAAAAATTTCCTTATAATTTACCCCAATGTCATCCAAGATGTTAATGTATTTCGTTTTTCAGTCGAAATGAAATTAAGGTTTGTGAGGAAAACATTCCAGGATTTTTCTCCATATAGTGGACTTCAGTGGGAATCAACAGGTTGAAGGTCCAATTTGCAGTTTAAATGGAGCTTCAAAGAGCTCTACACGATCCCAGGACCCAAGGGTCTTATCTAGTGAAATGATCTGTCATTTTCTAAAAAAAAAATATACAAATATATATACTTTTTATCCACAGATGCCTATCCTGCTCTGGCTCTGCGATGTGTGTCTGCGACTTCACACATTACGTAATCACATTTGAAAGGTCACAAGGTAGGGTGGGGCAAAAAACTCCATCTTAAAATCTTTTTTTTGTAAAGGGTGTTTGACTTTCTTTGCACGTTCACTTTGTAAAGGCTTTGTTGGTACTTCCGCCTTCGCCACGTGACCTTTCCAGCGTGACTACGTAATGTGTGAAGTTAAGAATGCATTTATGGTCAAAAAGTATTAGAAAATGACTGGTCGTTTCACATTTATCCCTTGATTGGAATTATGTATGAATTATGCAGTTTCATGCATTGAAACTGCAATTTGGACCTTTAGCCTGTTGGCTCCCATTCAAGTCTACTATATGGAGAAAAATTGTGAAATGTTTTCCTCAGAAACCTTAATTTCTTATCGACTGAAGAAAGAAAGATATGAACATCTTGGATGACATGGGGGTGAGTAAATTATCAGGATTTCTTTTTATTCTGGAAGTGAACTAATCCTTTAAAGATTTCTTTTCAGAACTGGTTGCTTTTAAAAAAAATTATAGAGCGGAGTTAATGTAGTCCTTTTTACAGACTCCTGAACAAATGACTCTTGAACCATCAAAACACTGTAGTCCGCATCCCAAACTAATGTCTTGGAGTTGGTTCTTCTTACAGAATCAGAATATACAGCTACTGTAGTTTGATTCTCAAACGTCATTTCTTTTTAATATATATATATATAGAGAGAGAGAGAGAGAGAGAGAGAGAGAGATGCCTACCAATTGAAACACTTAACGAAAAAAAAAACGATTCTGTCATTATTTACTCACACCTGTAAGATTTTCTTTCTTTTGCAGGACACAGATCATATTTTGAAGAATGGTAATGACCAGTATTTTGGTAATCAAACAGTTTTGATTACTATTGACAAGAAAGAAAGTCATACAGGTTTGAAATGACACGAGAGTGAGTAAATAATAACATAATTTTCATTTTGGGGGAATTAATATATTCTTAATTGCAGTTATTGGATTGCATTAATTGTTTCTAAAAAGAAACTACAGCCAAAATGGTTATAAATGTATTTATTTATTATTGAAGAAATTGTATTTGCTAATACTTGCTAATTACAAACACTAAAAGAATTGTTAATGGAACTGTTAAAGGGAACCCCGGGTATTAAGACTTGTATGGCGTAGACGATGTCTCTTACTGAAACATGTAGTAAAAAACCCATGAGAAATATACATAGTTAAAAAGTCCACATTGTTTTATAAATATTTTGGATTATGGGGGCACCATTATTTCGATGAAGTGAAATGGTTGCGCTCTGTGAGCTACTGGCGCTTCTTGTTGCTATTGTTACCGCAACACTCGGAAAATAAAACTCGGAAAATAAAATAGTGATACGATGATCACAGCTACCGAAAGAGCTTACAGGTGGCGATGGATATAAGCGTAGGCTTAAACCAAATTCCGTACCATCATGTTTTTCCAATAAGGAGTCCTAACGCCCCCTGAATATCAAGTGAAACCCACGCTCCACATCAAATATGTGTTAAATTTATGTGAACTTTTTAAATAACGTAAATCTTTTTCTACTACGTATTTCGGTAAGAAACATCATTAACATTATATTAAGCCATATAAATCTTAATACCCAGGGATCCCTTTAAGGAACAGAATCATTTGGAGGAATCGGAACCAGAATCGTTAAACACTTTACGATTCTCATCACTACTTCACACAGCATTGGGTTACATTTCTCATGTATGTCATAGTACTCTGTGTATCATTTTCTTGCTTCTCACATAAAAATGCGACCCCTAGATTGACCGCTTGAGTTTTACATATTCTTGTGCAATACGAAGGTTTGGGTTTCATATGCATGATTTTGCCAGATGCTCCGGTGGTCCTTGCTTGTGGAGAAGTACTTGGTCTATTTTTGAACCTCCATCTTATAAAGCGCTCATGGGAATATTTTAAAAGTCATGCTTCTTGTAAAAAAAAACAAAAAAAACACCCTATATGTATTTGACAATAGTTCTCTTTCCTTTCACCAGCAACAAAGGATACATTGATTATGCCTCTAAAAGAAAGTCTGTCCCACAGCGGACCAGTGTCTGATGTGTTTTTCTTGGCTAGCTCAAGTTAAACTTTTGTCATTCACTCAGCATATTTTAACAAATTAGAAACATTAGAAACCCAAGCCATAGTGGTGTTTTGGTTTCGACATTTCAGTTCCACAATTACATTTTAAAACACAACCAAATTGTTTGACAGCAGAATTGAAAAACTTAAAACAACTATCTATATTTGAAACACATGCTTTTGGAATTAAACCTCACAGCACCATTAAGGTCATGTGAACACTTTCTGCTTTGTCATATGACCGGTGTTAGACGTGTATTTTTCCCTCTGTAATAAAGATAACTGTTACAGTCAATACTGACAGAGGGGGATCAGACTCATATTTCCATGCACTTTAGCTGAACTAACGTATATGCAGTTACTTCCTTTATGAAAGCTGCCTATCACTGACACACCCACTGACCACTCAGCTCACAGTCTGATCACATAGAAATTGAGCGAAACAAAAGCATCCCAGTTTCTTTTGAGAAGAAACATCCTAACAGCAGTGAAGCGCAATAAGAACGCTCTTTGTCAGTGCTGTTTTCTCATCAGGAGTGACCTGTTTTTCCTGGCCCTTTTATGAAGTTTGTCTTGTATTTCAGCCAGATGGACCGAGTTGGTCAGCGCACACACAATGGCCAATGGGATCAATTTCTTGTGTGCTTCCATATTTAGCCTTTCCTCTTTCAATAACTCTTTCCATACCTCTTTAAACGAAACACTACCTTTTGATATGGATGTGGAAGTTTTTATTTATTTTTTTCTTCCTCAGGATGCTTGTCCTGATATTGATGTCTCCAGACCACAGTCTTTGTTTTTGTTTTAGACTGTTAAGAAATTGTATCTGAATGGGATATTAAGATATTAGCAAATACATAAAATAAAAACTTAGGGAAGGACTGAGGGAGACATACAGTGGCCAAGAAAGTATTTGCGACACTTAGGTCAAATTTTATTACTTTTTTTTTCTTTTCAGTGTTTTCATTTGATCAAAATTTCCCAATAATATCCAGTCCAAATTTTAGTGAATATATTAAGACATTTAAATTCTTATAGGTTTATTTCATCACATTAACTATGGACAAAAGTCTCTTTTAAAAACCAGAGAGTACCTTTATAAAATATTTTTATTTTACTTGAAAAGTGTACTGTTTTTATTTGAAATAAGTTGAATGGTTTTTGTATTTTGTTATATAGCTACTTCAAAGACATTAATTCAATTTTAAGTGTAGCTAAAGTGTTGGAAATATTTTTGGGACGCTGTACCTACATTTTTGGAGATGGAAAATTATAGTTTTCTGTTGAGTGAGCCTAGCGAAAAATGATTTATATGTACATAATTTGATTTAGCACTGTAACAAGCATTAAAGGGACAGTTCACCCACAAATTAAAATTGCCCCATGAATTACTCACCCTCCAGCCATCCTAGGTGTATATGACTTTATAGTTTATAACTTTTTAAATATCAGGGCTCAACACTAAGGATTTTTTCTACTGGCCCAGTCGGCCAGTGGTTCAAATTTTTACTTGCCCGGTCAAAATTTTCACTGGCCCTACCACAAAAAAATTAAATAGTTGCTGTTATCACTGTTTTTGACTCATGTTATCTTTTATTTTAATAAATAAGCTTATATGACGCCAAAATTTTAAATACCAAATACAGTTGTACAATTCTCAATTCCAATTTCGATACCACACCTAAACCTACTATCCTAACTAAAGTCCAAACATTATTTGTTTGTTCAAATTTTTTTGAATTATTATTAATATTTGATTAAAATTGAAAAGATGAAAAGAAAACGGCATGTAAACTTTAAAACAGTCAGTTCCACTCACAGATACATTCACATGAATCACAGTTTCAATATTTAGGATAATATTTCCAATTTTTCACACATTGTGCACCGTGATCTTGGTCTGCCTGCTACAGTATTTTTTTCTCTTTGCGTTCGTCTTTAGCTTCTCTGGCCTCTGTTAACGGATGTCTAAAGAGTTCGTAATATTTCCACACACATGACATTTTGAAAGAAGATTGCATGCAGTTCCTGTGTATGACCGGAATAAGAGATCAGTTGAAATATGTCCGGTCGATCACGCATCTGTCTCCACTGTTTGTATTGATCATTGTTAAAGCTGCAAAGCTAATACTTTCGTGGGCTATTTGTCTGTCAGAGACGCATCTCTGTGATTGAAATGTAAATTATCAAGGTTAAAAAACATGTGCAAATGATAAACTTTTGTGACGAAGCGGCAATTGCCCGATCGGGGCAGTGACATATTCGTCAACTGTCCCGAGCATCTTTCACGCTGGCCCCGGGCCATCGGGCACTCCTTATTGTCGAGTCCTGAAAATGTTTTTTTTTCTTACACAAATACATCGAATCACTTCAGAAGGTCTTTATTAACCCCATCAAGATGTGTGGAGTACTTTTTATGGTAGATGGATGCACTTTATTGGACTTAAAAAATCTCAACAGCCTGAATGGCCATTATAAAACTTGGAAGAGCCAGGACATTTTTTAATATAACTCTAATTGTATTCGTTTGAAAGAAGAAAATCATATACACCTAAGATGGCTTGAGGGTGAGTAAATCATGGGCTAATTTTCATTTTTGGGTGAACTATCTCTTTAAACTTCCATGCAGCTGGTGAGTGAAATTCCTAGTGTGCTAGAAACTGTGTGTGTGATCTGAAATATGCACACATATGTGCTTAAAGACAGGGGGTGCTCAGCCAAATTCCCTTTTTAAAACACATTTCAGTACTATATTTGATATTTACTGATTTTTCCAACACTACATAAATCTGTGAGCTATAATTACGATAGTAACATGCTATATTAGTCTGTCATTCAGTATGCTCTCTGTATCCCTCACCCTCCCTTTCCTTCTCTCTCTCTCTCAACTGAATGCCAAACAAAAGCACCTTAATGTGCTGGGAGAGAGATATTATGGTGTTTTTATTGAGAACATGTGGAAATAATTCTCTTGTAATCTCCAGTAATTGTAAGTCTGATATAAGGACGGGCTGGAGTTCATTTTCACTAACATCTCGACTGATTGAGTTATTATATCACATTTGTGGTTCAAGCAAATGATGTGGTCATTTGTATGAAAGGACCATTAAAATGTTTGTAGGAACTGGCTACGATGGCTGTGTTGAACAAGTTAACATGTATTGCAAACAATATTGTCCATGTACTTTCAGTCAACCCGCTGTGCTGATTTTCCTTTCTTGAGTCACTTCCTATTTTTTATCCCTCTCTTCCAGTGACAGAACGTTCTCTGAGCTCAAGGTTAAAGTGAAATGTCAACTAATCAGAGCTTGTGAAATAAAGACCTCTTGGCTAGCCAAGCCAGGTGACAAGTGCTCATTAACCTACAGGAATCAGATCAGTCTTATTCGTTAATACTAACAAATCATTCATACCGATTTAGTAAATGATTCATTGAAAAGATCTGACTCAATAGAACAATTCGTTCATGAATCAGACATTGCTACTTGTTTAATTAACATGAGGAAGAAAGCTAGGGTGGTTATCAAGATTTCCAGTCAATAACAACTTATATTTTAGTATGTTCCCAAAGTATTACACAAAGGAATATTTAATATTTGAATTTTAATGATTTACCATGCCTTACAAATAAGGTAATAATCAAAAGTAATGTGAAAACAAAATTTTCCTAATCTAATATTCATCTGACATGCACTGCTAAGATGACTTGCTCTCGCTGATATTGCGTGATCTTAATGACGCATGAAAATTGCCCTTATTTCGCCCCTCCTTACCATGGTCAATTTGCAACAAATGCATTGGAACACTTTACTATGAGTATAATGTAGACAGATAATTACACAATATCAGCCCTTCATTACTCCACCTTAACCAGGACTTAATGAGAAATTCATTACCCATTTCCACATTTCCCTGCTGCCCATGACTTCAAGGCATACACTCAGCATACATTATCTCTTCTTCTGCTATCAGCAGCAAAATCTTCTTCCTTCTCTCCTTTTTCTTTCTTTCTCTCTCTCCAGTAAAGATCAGAAGATTATTTGCCAGCGTGAATGCTAAACAAGAGAACAGAGGGTTTAACTTTATCCAAAGCAATGTTGATATCACACTAATTCTGATGAGTATCTAATGAGGTGTAATCCACCGATCCAGACTCAAAAGGTACACTTTTGTGTGTAGATCATTTTTGTAAATGTTTATATGTATAATTATGCCTTACTATTCAAAAATTTGGAGTCAGTAAGATTTTTTTTAAAGAAATGAATCCTTTTATTCAGGGTGCAAGGATGCATAAAATTTATTACAAATTCTATTTCTGAAGGATCACATAACACTGACGACTGGTGTAATGGTAACTGAAAATGTAACTTTGCTGCCAAAAGAATAAATTACATTTTAAAATATATTAAAATAGAGAAAATACCCTATAATTTACTCATCCTCAAGCCATTCTAGGTGTATATGAGTTTCTTCTTTCAGACGAATACAATTGGAGTTTTTTCAAAAATGTCCTGGCTCTTCTAAGCTTTATAATGGCAGTGAATAGGTGCTGAGATTTTGAAGTCCAATAAATTGCTTCCATGCATCATTAGAGATGTCCACATGGCTATGGGAGTTAATAATGGCCTTCTGAAGTGAATCGATGCATCTGTGTAAGAAAAATATCCATATTTAAAACTTAGCTTTTGCTAAATGTCGAAGTACAAAACTAGGATTTCGTGGTTAGTGAATTGACATACAGAGCAACTTCGCTTTTGGTGATCCAAGGTCGATCCCGTCTCGAGGTCCTTTGCCGATCCCGCTCCCCTTTCTCCACCCAGTGCTTTCCTGTCTTCTCTCTACTGTCCTATCTCGATAATAGGCATAAAACGGCCATAAAAATAGCGAAAAAAAAAAGGATTTGTAAAGAAAAATGTAGAAAAATCGGATTTCGATATAAGCCAAGTGGAGACTGGTTTTCCTTTGCTGTAAACAAAACTTGGTTCTCGTGAGACTAGCATATTCTCACCGGAGCTTACGCTAGGCGTACACTGTAAATTTATTTAAAATTTAAAATTTTAAGGCAGCAGGGTAACACAATATTTTAAGCTGACTCAACAAATTGTGTTTTTTACAGTGTACGTCATCCACTGGAACGCCACTCTCTCGTGAACACACATACGAGCATACAATTATTACGACCTGTTTCGGAGGGTGTCCGCTGTTAAAATTCACAATTTTCAAGGGCTAAATATCATGTTATTTGGTTTGTTTTAACCTGTGGAAATGAAAAACAACCAGTGGCAACGGTGTTAAAGTAACCCAATTCGCAGAAAAACTTGGCAACACTGCGTACGACAGTTAGCAGAAGCTGGAGATTACGGTTTATTAATCCTCCAGAGCTAAGTGGAGTATTTTTTATGATGGATTTATGCACTTTTATTGGACCTCATCCATCCAGTTTTATCTTAAACCCCATTTGCTTAGGAAGTGTTGACTTGCACAAAGCAGGAAAGAGTTACAAAAATTGTAAAAGCCTTGATGTCTATGGTGAGCCAAACTAAGTGGAGAACGTTCAGCATGGTTGCTGCTTTCTATAGGAGTGGGTGTCCGGCAAAAAAATAACTGCAAGATCACTGGCAGAATACTTCCAAATATTCTGTGGACAGATGAAACCGAAGTCAAGTTTGAAAAAAAGGTACAGCATACCAACATTTCATCCCAACTGTAAAAGTTCTGTATGGCGGAGAGGCCATGATGGTTTGTGGCTGCTTTACTGCCTCAGGGCCTGGACAGCTTGCTATCATCGACAGAACAATGAATTCCCTTGTTTATCAGGACATTTGCAAGAGAATGTAAGGCCATCTGTCCACCTATTGAGTCTCAAATGAAGTTTGGTAATGTAACAGCACAGTTACCCAAAGGATAGGAATAAACCAACTACAAAATGTCCTAACCCAAATCAGATGCTTTGGTATGACCTCGAGAGTGATTCAAACCTCATATTCCAAGAATATTGCTGAACTGAGTTTTGTAAATGGAAATTGCGATAAAAATCTTCCTAAATGTTGTGCAGGCCAACCAGTTATTCAATCCAAGGGTTCACATACTTTTGCACTGTGAGTGTTTACATGAAGATGTCATCGTTTGTTATTTAAACATAATGAATCAAATTTGAGAACAAATTATTCAGAGTGGTTTTGTAAACCGTATCAACTGATTCATCTTTGATTTTCAAAGCCACTGTTATTGTTTTTGCATTCTGTTTGAACCTTGAAATTCATATAGTAATGCAGCTTAATCTAAAGTTTCACATGCTTCCTGCTACCGTAGCAGCAAAGCCAGCCAAGCTCAGTGCAGTCAATCCTCAACCTTGGTCAAAACTTATGCTCATTATAGTAGGACTCTGATATGCCAGTGCAAACCACATATTTCACCTTTTTATTTGACTTTATCAATTTTCATCTGACTGATTAGATCAAAAGTATAAAAAAGTAAAACCCTTCCCGCTCACTGATCTTGGATTTTGATACATTAGCCTGTGAATGATAGGCCAAACACCTTCCTTAATTGCTTTTTTTTTCTTGTAGTGTCTCAATTTATTTCTGAAAAGCCAAAGCACATACTCTGCTTTTTTATGATGGATGGTGCCGCAGAAGAGGTTCAGCTCCAGGAAGGCACGAGGTGCTGTGATTAACGATGCTGCATGGAGTCCCACCGGAGCCCCGGAGGATGATACAGTTGTGTAAAAACAGCTGCTTCTGTGAGGAGATAGAGGGCTTTGGGCAGGAGGCACAACCCTCTGAGTAACACCACGGACCTGTCAAGAAGGAAACACAAGCAACACGGGGTGGGCTGCACTGCTGGAGAAAGGATGGAGAACATGAGGAGGCTGAAGGTCAGAGAGGAGGGAAATTTGATCCAATATTAGACTAAGAGCGATTATAGTGAGAAAAGTAGAGGGATGTTAACACAAAAGGAATTTATGCAACAAACTCAGTAATGACACTTCAAAAATGTCTGCGGTGCACTGGCCAGATATAACTACTTTATATATGGTATAGTCAAGGTGTTTTGTGCACCCTGTTATATTTTTCCGATTATATCCAATCATCCGTCACACAGACAGGGCAAGTGTTTTTTATGTCAGACCTGAACATGCTGCAGAAGTGGGGTGACTTTGGCAAGAAAACTTTTCACAAGCTTCTTCATCTTCAGTCTTGCAGCTCAAATAGACCAATAATGGAGACTAAAATATAATAACCAAACATACATCATACTCTAGACCACAAAACCAGTCTTAAGTAGCACGGGTATATCAATTTTTCTTTCGTGCCAAAAATGATTAGCATATTAAGTAAAGATCATGTTTCATGAAGATATTTTGTAAATTTCCTACCGTAAATATATAAAAACGTAATTTTTAATTGGTAATATGCATTGCTAAGAACTTCATTTGGACAACTTTAAAGGCGATTTTGTCAGTATTTTGAATTTTTTTTTTTTTTTTTTGCACCCTTAGTTCCAGATTTCCAAATATTGTTCTATCCTAACAAACCATACATCAATGGAAAGCTTATTTATTCAGTTTCAGATGATGTATAAATCTTAATTTAATAAAATTGACCCTTATGACTGGTTTTGTGGTCCAGGGTCACATATGTCACTGTCATGAAATTTAAATCCGGCCTTTTTGCAGTCAGAATTTCATACACTCTCACCAAACTTTCATACACATAGAACAGACGTTTAAGGGGAAGCATAGGACAGAATCAGAAGCCGTTTGACTTATTAGAGGTCAGTGTACCATCAAAATGATTTTAAAACTGATATTACAAGGTAAAAAACAAGGTATTTGCAGTTGCTGTAAGCTCTTAAGCAGCTAGTGGATTATATTTGGCTCCCAGTGTTTATTGTTTATCTGTTGTGACAAAATCTTTCTGTAAATGAATCCAATGGTATTGTTTCAATGGTGTGCGGTGATGTTCTGAAATCAGGAGTCCTCAGTTGTATATATAATTCATTACTTAGGCCTACACTATTAGAAAAAGAAAAAAAAACTTTTATATTTTTACAGTAACAGTGTAATCAATATTCTTTTAAAGCCAAGTAAAAATCTCATCAATTCAGTGTTTTTAAATGGGTCATCGGAGGCTAAGTTCACTTTTTCATGTTGTTTGAACATTAATGTGTGTTGGCAGTGTATGTACAAATCTACCCTATAATGATGAAAATCCATGCAATGGTTTTTAATTAATCTGTAAACATAATATCCCCTTTTTCAAATCGAGCCGTTCTCAGATGCCTGTTGGTGTGGCGTCACACCGACAGAGGCCGCTCCCACGATAGTTGATTGAAATGAGCTCTTACCTTAGACCAGCTGTCACAGTCCAGTAACTTTCCATGTTTTGATGCCAGAGCAGGGATGTAAGTTAGACAAGAATATCTCCAATTGAGCGGTTGCGGTGTTGTGTTGCTGGATGTAATAATGAACATAGTGGTCGTCATTTACTCCCGACATCTGAGCTGCTGAAGATGCAGTGGATTACATTTGTTTGTGAATGGAGTGTGCCTCCCGGTCTACATATATCCGTCTATGTTCGCGCGAATCATTCATGATCCAGCTTCACTTGCAGCAGAAGTGAGTATAAGCGTTTTTTATGAATCTTTGCGATCGCCTTTCCTTATAACGTGGTAGTTAGGAAGTTTAGCGGCTAAACGCGGCTAAATGCGGCTAATGTAAACAAGACGGTCTTTCCACAGAGAGAAGAGAGGGGCGGGGTGAGCAGAGCTCATTTGCATTTAAAGGAACAACCCCTTAGAATGAGATGATTTTTGCAGAGCTGATTTTGACGAGGTAAAAAGGGTGTTGTTTTACAAAACAATTGAGAATTTTTAATCAAAGTATATTAGAGACTTTTCATTAAGACCCTAAAGAATCATATCAACTTGTGGAAAATGGGCATCCGATGACCCCTTTAAGAATTTCACATTTATTCCAAAATAATAACTCAAGGCATCAACAATTTAAACAATATATTTTTTTTTTGTGAATTTATGTTCAGCTATTTTTTTATATTTAACTTTTAACTGTTTTTAAATTTTTCAGATCATCAGTCATCAAAGCTGGGTAAATATTGGTCACAGACAAGGTAATTTACTTTTCATTTTACCAAGCTGATTACTCACTAAAAATTCCACAGTTCATGTTTTCAAGCCATTTTAATTCTAATTTTGACCTAATAAATCGGTTATCTAAGTGTGTGAGTTGTTTACTTTTTTAAATTAGTCTTACCATTAACTTCATTCAGACTGATTCGCGAACGCGAAACGCGCACAACACAAGAGGCGGGATTTATTGCATGAACCAATCACAGCCCGGTCATATCCAATCACATCGCGACTTTCCCCCGTTCATTCCCCACTAAACTCACTGCACGCTAAAAACTAAGCTCAGGGGAGGCGAGAGAGACGCGGACTCCCGCTGTAACTTTACCTGCTGGTGTCGCTGTTGGACAATGTTTCTTTAGAAAAACAAGTAAGTTATACAGTACACTTTTTAAAGTTAAAGCGTTGTTTTATTTTTGTACTACGAATTTTTTTCTCGTCCAATATTTTGAGGAGGTAAAATATTCTCCCCTGCCTCCTTTCCCTCTCTCTCATTATTGCTATAGTTGTGGTTTGGACTTTCCTATTCTCGTATAATTAGAATGATTTTTAAAACTTTATAGTTATCCTAATGCCCTCAACTGTAGTCAAAAAAGACGTGTGTCAATGCATGATGCATTATGGAGGATTGCCTCATTAGACTCTATGGTCTATTACTACAGATTTCAGCAGTGAATATTTTATCAAAGTGAGAAGTCAATATTATTGTAGAACACAGTATTGGACTTTTAAAAATTGATGGTTCTGTAAAATATTTCTTTCTTAAAATCTATATTTCGCTCCAACTCTTTTGCTCACACTAGTAGCTAATGAGAAAACAAGAGAAGAGAAACTGCTGTGTGGTTTTCAAGTTCATTTTTCAGCATGAATTAACCATATTCACGTTAATAAAAAGTACTAAATTTATTGTATATATTAATAATGAAATGTGCACGTTCAGAATTTATTATATAATTTATAATTTATTTATTATAATTTATTACATTATACAGACTCGAATGAAAGTTTTCTGTTGTGTGACTGTTTAATCACCTCAAGTTCAATTTACCTTCTGTGCATTCTAGTTCTAACTTTCTGTGGGGTGTGGCCTATTAATTTAAATTCCCCCTGAAATGTCACCATTTCACTTCATAAATTCTGTATTTTGCTCATCCCTCGTAGACATGATCTCTTGTTACCAAGCACTGAGAAAGTAGCAAATAAGGGGAAAGGGAGGGAAAGGTGTAGTTCATTAAAGCCTGAACTAGGTGCTTCGGAGTTGCGAGTGGGATGCTTTAAGACATGTAAATGAGTGGGTAATGGTTGTCAGGTCCTGACAGCTTTAAACAGCCTTTTAGTTCCCTGAGCTTATCTGTCATAAAAAAAAAAAAAAACATTTAGAGAGCAGGCACAGACAGCTGAGGAAGCACGGCACATCATTATCAGAAAATGGTGGGATTCTCTCTCTGTCGGGCCGTGCATCTGAGACTCACCCCCGGCCGTGCAAACAGTGCTCTGCCTGTCAGGAGAACAAGACATGCACTGCCACAACCACGTTTTTTTATTGCCAATCACATACTCGCGACATCACCTCTACCCAGGGAGCATGTGTAAAACTGGGGTTGATTTGTACTTATGCAACACACAATCATACAACTGCCTTATCAGGATGTGATGTGTGTCAGGGCTGTTTTATCTCCTCCTTTAAGTGATTAACATGTTCATTCCTTTTTTTGCTCTCTCACATCTGTTTCCTGTTTTCCTCTCTCTTTCTTGTAACTTTATTGGAATTGCGGTGTACGTGTGGGGAGGGGTGTTAAACTAAATAAAGATGTTAAAAAAATTATAATCTGTTACATATTTTGCACTTGTACACTGTCAAATTTATTATACTTATATACACAAGCGCACACTGAATATATAAACATAAAATCTTTATTTAAATAATTCTGTTCAATGTGTGTGTGTGTGTCCATTAAATAGATAAATATTTAAATACAAATTTGAAAACTGTTATATTAATATTTTTATATGAAATTATACACACATATAATATATATATATATATACCCACTGAATAGTTTCAAAAAATGAAAAAAATATTTTAATAATATGAAATGATAAAAAACTTTTAACGCACACGTATGCAATCCTCACCCTAACCCTAAACACTTGACTAAACTATCTGAATAGATAAAAATTTAAATAACATTTTCAAAATTGAAAAAAATATTAGACTTTGTTTTTATAATATGAAAATAGAAAAATAAAACTTTAATAACACACACAGACATCTCTACATTGAATAGATAAATAATATTAAGTTTAAAAATTTAATATTAATAAATATTATTAAGTATTAAATTGTAATATTTGAAATTCATATTTGAAAATAAAAAGAAAAAAAAATGAATATTTTATAATATGACATTAACACAGCGAGAGACATATATATTTGTTGTAAACAAAATGTAAAAAAACAAATATGTAAAAACCTTTCTTTGGAGACTCTTAGGAACAGTTTTTTGAACTGGAATAATCATAAATAAAACTAGAACTAAATACTGTTTTGTAGATTTTGAAGTGTCCTTATGTGTGTGAGATAGAGAGAAAGAGATAAAGTGTGCTAATAATGCTCAGAGACCAGAAATAAACAAGCAGAAAGATTGTCTTTACCTGGTTGTGTTGAACTATCACACGCAGACCAGTTACTGACTGACTAAAGTTCAAAATGAGTTTAATGTGTTTACAATTGTGCCTTAAGCATATTGTGATCAGTACCATCTAATAGTCTAAATCACTCCAGTCCCACAGCCCGACGACTTCAATACCAGACGCACAGAAAGCTCCCACAGGTCCCTGAGGTCCAACTCTGTAAGATGCAGGTTGTTGTGCTCTCTAAGGTCACTGCAGTTAACCTCTGTTCAGTGTCTAGTCTGCAGAATCCAGCTGCCCCTTGGGAAAACAGGAAAGGCAGGAGAGACAGAAGTTGCTTGTGACACCTGTCCATAACTCCTGTGGCACTGGCCGAATGCCCAGCCAATGAAAACACTGTCTGAACGCCCCACATAAATGAGAAGCTGGCTGACGGAATCGAAAGGGAGTGAATGATGTGGGGGCACCAGAATGAACTTTGTCAGGTCATTTAAACTGCTTTGTTTCCCAAAAAAGTCCCAATTTACAGCAATCACAGCCCTAGTAGCTGCAAATCAAACACGGGGAATGAGAGATTTGGAAACAAAGGCTTAGTAGAAACAAAGACAGAGAGGACTAAAAGGAGGAGGGGGCGAGAAACAGAGAAGAGGAGCGAAAGACGGATTCGACTTTAATGGAAGGAATTCAACTGGGGCATTTTCTCGCTTTGTATTCGTTTCAGTTCATCATACATCCACGTTGTTTTACAGAATACATCCACAGTGTTATAATGAAAGACATTGTGTCTAATTTCATCTGTCGCTGTTTCATCTGCCTCTTCAGAATGCTGATTGCAGTTTGATGAATGTTTAAACTGTTTAAACCGTATTGAAGGGCCCAGAGTTAAGGGCTTTAGAATAATAGAAGCACTCTGGTGGGTTTTGCGAGGCCCTCCATTAAATAAACATCTGGCTCTTCCATTTAGCGGCATTATTCATGCCATAGGACGGAATTGAGATCTTCTTCTGCTCTCGCTGTGTTGCTGTTCTGCCACGGGCGCCTCACTGTATCACCGCACAATGAAGTCATGTACGTTTCTACCATTCAAACGCAACGCACCGTGTGCCAGAGGCTCACTGCCTCGGTAACAAGAGAAATAGGCATTACTCCAGATTGCGAAGGGACCATAAATTGGCTGCTTAAGAGCTTTGTTTTTACAGGAAGCTCTTGCCTGAGATGTTGTAAAATCCACTACTGGCCCTGTCACCACATTATAGTATGGGCCTCACCTTAACAATACATCACTGTAGCGGCACTGTCAGGTAGAGTTACATAAATGCCCACATGACCCCAACTCTCTGCCAACAGAGACAAACATATATTGAGAGATTCATACCAGGAGCTTACCGTATTATTCTCAAGCGATTTCATCAAGTGTGCATCCAAGTAGCAAACCAGGCGCAGAGAAGGTAACTAGCCAAGGTTGTGCAATATTCAGAGGAATGAGTGTAATTTTGAATTGAATTGGCCACATCCCACAGGAAGATGAATGTGAATGACAAAAAGAAGAATTTACTGGCTTGCAATTCAAAAAAATCAACAGAAGTAATGCATTCTGGAAAATGAAGTATTATTACTTAAAAAAAGTTCATTTATAGTTTTTTTCAAAATCGTGAATGAATAAATCTATCCATCCATCATTCTTTAAAGCTTTTAACTTTCAAAGATGGTCTTGACAAGCTTTGCTTTTTTAGTTAAAAATGAGTTATAATTACTTTAGGTCTCATTTTTGATCATTTTATTTTACTTTAAGTAAATTGCAATTATCTTGCTACCTCATGAATTGAAAACTGCATTTAGAATGCTGTTTAAATTTCAATTCAGTTCTGCTTTTTGCACATCTTTAAAACTCCCAACATTTTTTAATTGGTTAACTGATGTTTTATTGTCTATTCTTGTTATCTACTGTGTTCCAAAATATGTTTGTTTAAAATTAAATTTAAGATCTCCTGTAAACAAGTCTAGCATGTTTACCTTGTAGAATCATAACTGGCACATGCACAAAATGGAGAGAGAGAGAAATCTTGTATGTAGTAATGTCCATGACCGTAACCATGTCTTGAAGCACCGTTCTATATTAAAGGCACAACATGTACGTTTTCGCCACTAGAGGGCGCATATTCAAAACAAACAAAGAAACAAAGGCGTAGTTTTATGATGCCGTGATTGAGTGGAATCATGGGAGTTGTCATCTTCATCCCCACAGCCGGTGCAATTCAATGGGACTCGGCAAGAAATCATGTTCATGGATGAGCTAATATGTTAAAGTTGTATTAACATCACTGTAGTATGAAGCAGGGTGGGGCTGAAAGTTGTGGAAGTGAAACGAGGACTCTGGAGCGATTGCTAATGAAGGAATAGCTTTGATACTGAATATTTACATATTTCTCAGCAACAAGGAGGAAAAATGTTTTTAAGTAACTAAACTCACAGCTTCATTGTTTGTATAGAGAGATTCAATCATACACTGCCCTCCAAAAGTTTGGAAACGCCCCTTGCAAAGTGCGGTTTTGGACGATATCAGCATAAATCCTTATCATTTTTTGGTGCAAATACATTAAAGTAACTTGACATTATCACTGAAGACCAGCAATAATAATTTTTGTTTTGATTACATAATAATGGCAATATATACATGTCAAAGTCAGACATTCCCCTTTGGCAGCTGTGATGCCTGGTTACTGGTTTAAACTTGGCCCAGGTTTTCAAAAGATTTTTGGGTCAACACACCTTAATAGCTTCAACAATTGATTGCCAATTAAGTTTAGAATACAATGAATTTAGGCCCAGATTATGCAGAGCTGTAATAGCTGCTAATGGTATTTTGATAAATTGAAAATTTAAGGTTTTTCTATGTACAAATTGTTAAATGTAATAAAATATGTTTTCGCAGTTTGTATTGTCCCTTATTAGTGCAACATTATTACAAATGAAAAAGGATTCATGCCAATATTGTCCAAAACCCCATTTTTCTAGGGTGTTTCCAAACTTTTGGAGGGCAGTGTAAACGCAACTTTCATCCCTCTTTCTCTTTCTCTTTCTCTCAAAATGGCCATATTTCTATTGTAAAACAGCTGACTAATATTAAAGGGCACCTATTATGTCCCTTTTTACAATATGTAATATAAGTCTCAGGTGTCCCCAGAATGTGTCTATAAAGTTTCAGCTCAAATTCCCCACAGCTCATTTATTATATCACTTTAAAAATAGCTATTTTGAGTGGAAGAAGAAACACAATTTTCATGCAAGTCTCTTTAAATGCAAATGAGCTGCTGCTCCCCGCCCCCTTTTCCAGAATAGGGCTGTGCCTTTACAGCACATACCTCAGATACTCAGCTAAAAAACATCTAATAGGTATTGATTATCATGTCTATCACGCTGAAGTCGTGTTTTAAAACCATATTAGGTGAAACGTCTGATATAGGGTTTCCTATATACACAGAAAGTGGCTGTCACATGGTATGTGAGTACTAAACTAAGTTCTCTTTCACACACAAGTTTGTTAATAACACGCATAAGTTACAAAAACACAGTTATGTCTGTTAAGTTAATCAGCTGGGAAAGAAACCGCATGTATATATTAGATCTGTGTATTAAGTGACAGCAGCGTAATGTACAGTACCTACACTTGTCTACACTGTTAATATGGCCCAAACAATAGAATAAAAGCAGAAAATCACTCACTGCTGTGGACTGAATAATGTCTATAGCTTTAATAAGAAGACATTTCTTACTTGAATGCTGCTTTTAAATGCTCTAGCGTGAAGATAAACATGGTGGATTGTGTGCGGTTCACTCAGGGTGGGGTTTCGGCTAATATGGCAGTGTCCCTCAACAGTTGTGGGTGGGGCTTGTAAAATGTGATGTCAGATTTTACAGATTCTATGAGCAGCTTGCTCTGAGACACTGCTCACGATTTATGCAGATTTAAAAAAAAAAAGGATCTAGTGGATTTTTATCATTATAGGGTGGTTGTGTACACACACTGCCAACACACATTTACAGTTGCATGCGAAAGTTTGGGAACCCCTTGCAGAATCTATGAAAATGTGAATAATAGTAACAAAATAAGAGAGTTTGGGAACCCTTGGTTCTTAATACTGTGTGTGGTTACCTGGATTATCTATGACTATTTTTTTTTGTTTTGTGATGGTTGTTCATGAGTCTCTTGTTCTGAACAGTTAAACTGAGCACTGTTCTTCAGAAAAATCCTCCAGGTCCTGCAGTTTTCCAGCATCTTTTGGATATTTGAACCCTTTCCAGCAGTGAGTATATGATTTTGAGATTCATTTTTTCAACTGAGGGACTCAAACACAACTATTAAAAAGGTTCAAACTTTTACTGATTCTCCAGAAGGAAACACAATGCATTAAGAGCCGGGGGGTGAAAACTTTTGAACAGGATGAAGATGTCCAAATTTTTCTGATTTTGTTGAAATAACTTTTTTTTTTTTCAGTTAGTACTGCCCTTTTGGAAGCAACAGAAGATACTTGCATGTTTCCTGGAAGACAAATTAAGCATAACTTACCTTGATATTCAAATTCAAATAGTTTTCACCCCCCAGCTCTTAATGCATCACGTTTTCTTCTGAAGCATCAGTGTAATTTTGTTAAAATTTTCACAGATTCTGCAAGGGGTTCCCAAACTTTTGCAAGCAACTGTATGTTCAAACAGCATGTAAAAGTGAATTTTGCGTAATAGGTGCCCTTTAAATGATTTGCAACTTCCATCTTACCTCATTTCTGTTTTAACTTTGAGCTGATGCTTTGCATGCCCCACCTACTTTGATTTGATTGGCTATCTCAGTTATTTTGATGAGCACTGTTAGACCACTGAGGCAGACCAGGCTGAAAATATAACTTTTAAAGATTTTTGTCATCCTAACAACAAGCACTGCGAAACTAACAAATGTGTTGTAGTTTTCTGCATGATAATGAATTAAACTCAATTCCAGTATGCCGGCTTTGTTCGGCGTGTTTTTTCCACATTTTAGCCATCGCAGCGGAATAGGAGAGACAGCTGCTTTGAAACACGTCATTATGACATTGGCTGCCAGATCTAAAGTATGGGGGCTTTTGGGTAATGTCTTTGTCGTGATGGCTCAGTCACCACTTGCACATAGTTTGTCAGTGGCGCAGAGACACATGTGGTCCGACTACTCCAAACAAAGTTTTAAAACGAGCGATTCTTGATAGCCGGCTCACCGTGAGGGCACAAATGAAGGGGGAGCACGGCTAAATTGTGCTCTGACTGACAGGTGAATAGCCAACCTGTCAAACATGGTGAAACCCTGTAACAGGGGACATCTGCTGGCAGCATGAGAACACACAACTGTTGAGCAAATATGTCTCAATTAGCCTGATAGGGGCATTAGGGCTGGCTTAATTTCTGCCTGCATAGAAACTGTCCTATCACATCAGCGCAGGAAAGTTAGTGTGTGAATTAAGGTGTTTGAGGTGACTATAAAATGTGCATAGTTAATTAATTTTGTTGAAGAAAATAAGCTAAATAATACTACCACTAATAAAAATTATAAAAATATATTTAAATAAATGTATTTTATTATACACTATTATAAAAATAAAATGAAATGTTATAATAAAGTACATTTTTAATAATATGTTATAAATATAGCTATTTAAAATTATACATTTTATATGGATTTTATTATTTAATGTCAAAAAATGGCACATTTCTTTGATTTCTTGGGTAATATACTTACTCTGTAACATGTATTATGTGCTAAAAAATTGAATAATAATTTATAAAAATAAATGTATATATTTAATTCACTTTTACTATGAAATCTATCCTGACATACATTTTATAATATTTAATACTGTAATAATATATTATAAATATAACTATTTAAAACTATAGATTTTAAATTGATTTTATTATTTAATGTCTAAAATTGCACATTTCTTAGATTTTGTGGGTAATATACTTATTTTGTAAGATGTACTATATGCTAAAAAAATAAATTTATGTATTTAATTAACTTTTACTGTGAAACTTATTCTGACATGCATATTTTAGGATAAAATAAATTATATTTTATAAAATTGAATTATTTTACTGTGAAACTTATTCTGTGACAGGTTTTATATTTTCTAAAATTATAAAATGTAATTATAAATATAATATCATTATAAATATATATATTATTTGCAAATTTCATTTTACTATTAGATTCTATTAATACTATTAATAATACTTAAACTCTGCTATTAAATATAAAGAGTCTTCAAAACCATTTTAATATTAAAACTTTTTTTTTTTTTTACATAAAACATACATATACATACATGAAATGTAATTATATGAAACACATATTTAATTTTATTGTGAAACTTACACTGTAATATACATATTATAGGCTATTCAAAACCATTTTAATACTTTACCCCACATGCTTATATGCATTGTTACCACACAAGTAAATGCAGGTGGGCTTCAGGGACAGACTTGTAAGGGCATATCAAATGAATTAGTAAGCATTAATACATTATGAGCGCTGTTCTGGCTCGCTACAACATGTTGGGGCAGGGAGCTAATGGGCGTAAATGATTTCCATGTCTCACCGAGGGTACACAAGCACTCCTCCTTGTCAACTGGGAGCAATTTTGTAACCCATACTGTTGCAGAGCCGTAATGGAAGATGGCTGGGTGAAACCTTGGGGTCCACATTAACCTTTAAAGTGTTCACCCAAAGCTGAGAAGAGGCTGTACAGGACTAGAGTTAATGTACCAGCCTCCACGTCCTGGCCCGGGAGGGGTCTGCTGAAAGACCGCACGCACCAGCTGCCCCCTGCTATTTTTGAAGGGGTATTTGTCCCATCCTTATCCCTCGCTGGCTGACTCAACTGAAAAACACGAGTCCATAACGGTGCCAAAACTGTACCTGCACTGTAGCAAGGCACCTGAACCTGTTAACCCTGTTAACCTCCACTCATGTGAGAGAAATACAGCACTTTAAGAGGGAGTTTTCACCGGTTTTGGCTTCTGTGGTGTCTATATGTTGATTGGAGATCTTTGTTTTGCACTTTAAGATACAAATATGCACTATTAGGGTTTTTTAAAAAAAGGAACTGCCCCAGTGACACCTTTTTTTGAGAGTGTTGCATAACCTAGAAAGAAAATGTAGACAATTTAACCTCCGAATGCACCATTTTTTGCATTCTTCTAATTGTGAGGATGCACCGACAACAAACAAACCACAATTTGCACTGCAGCGGTGCTCCGGTGGCACACGGGCACTTAAAATCTGTCAGCGTTCTGAAATGCCAGCGATTATGCCGTGGCATGATTGCGCCATTTTTCAACTAAAAAAGGTCCATTGCACGTAAATAAATAGCAGAGCCCTGGCTGGAATTATAAAAATGTCACCACAAACCAACAAGTGCCGCTGATGCATATAAAGCCGTTTCGTTTCGAGAAGAATGGGGAGGAAAATGTGATACTTAAGAGTCATTAAAATTGTATGATGTTGTGCTGCACGCAAGTCAAATATGACTTCTCTGTTCGCTACAGAGGGAGAACATAAACAATGCCGACTGCCACACAGCGCGGTCCATAAATGTCTCCAGAATAATGTTTACATCTCAACTGATCTGTCATCTGCAGGAGCCATTGCCCCATCATGTGCCTCACATGCCCTCAGCCCGGACGTGCCATAACTAAAGATGCTGACAGAGGATTCTTTGTCACTGCACCAAATATTTTCTTGTTTTTATTAAAGTGCTGATCAAAACATCAGGAGTAGATTTATGTCTCCATTTGAATAACAACATATTTTAGATCTGTAAGTCACATTATTGTGGTAACACAAATATTTTTTCTCAAATGATACATAAATGATCATTTGTTTTGGTTTATTTCAGTGCTTGTTTGTAATAAACTCTCTGCTTAAGTTAGTTTAGTGGAAAATAATGGAAATGCAATGATAGGAATATTGTTTATTGCCAGTACACTTGTAAAATATTTTTATTGGCCGTTATGGGAGAATAATATCAAACCCAAAAATGTGCATAATCTATTTTGGATGTTGTGTAAACAGTGTATATAATGTAGAATATAAATCAGCTACATATTGTCTTGCAAATGTTGATCTACTCTCTTAAAGGTGATCTAAAATGATTTCCATTTGGAGTCGATCTGAAAGATCGTTTTACAAAATTATAGGCATAAAATGTTGCAATATGCGTTAGACCATTCATCAACATTGTTTCTTTATTTAGGCCTTTCGTTTACTTATTCGTGTTGTTGATTATTAGCAATTTACATGAACGTTTTTTTTTGCGGTAAGCTGTCAAGTGTCAGGTGCATTCGCAACTCACTGTAGTGTGTGTAGTAAAATCCATTGATGAACTATAGCACAATTTTACTCAAGCGCTGTACTGATCATACAATGACAGACGGCGTCAATACAGGATACGTTTCCTAGTAGCTCCATGCTGCCCTCTTTTGGCTTGATGTGATCATGTCATCCAAGGGTCATAGCAAAATAAAAGATAGTGGACGTTAAGCATTATTTAAAATGTTAGGGAATAACTAGTTACATGAAACGGAATCACGAAATTTAATTACAGAATAAATGTAAGTGTAATCTGTTCCAGTTACTGAGAAGAAATGTGTCATTAAATTACAGTCACTTACGAAAATGTTAACAAATACAAAGGGGGTTACATCTGAGTGTTTTCACACACATACAGATTTGATTGATTTCTCACACATTTCTTCACAGAATAGGGCACGTGTTTATTTGATAATTGTTTTATTTCCTATTGGGGTTTGTGTATGTGCTTTATATGCTAAATTAACTGTTTTTTTTTTTTTTTTTTGCCATAGTTCTGCAATAGATTTGCAAGATTTTAAAAACAGTATCAAAGCTATTAAACTACATCTTGTTATGATTTTAAATCTGTATTTAACCTCAGAACAATCATAAAGTTAAAAGAGTTGCTAAGTCTGATTTTGTGATGACTGTGCTTTAAAATTAAATTATTATATTCTTATGTCAAGAGATGAAGGGTTTTGAAAGTCTGACAGAAATCAGTGTTGCATACTATAAGGTTAACCCTGCCTGCTTTAAATGTTTAAAAATATTTAAAAATGACTAACAGTTTGAAAAAAATTAAAATTTAGATAAATAATCAAAAAGTAATCAAATGTAATCAGTTATATTACTTTAATAAAGTAACTGAAATATGTACACAACTTGTTACGTTTTAAATAGGGTAACTTGTAATCTCTAACCTATTACATTTCCAGAATAACCTTCCCAACACTGATTATTTATTTACATTTTTAAATTAATTGTAATTGTTTTAATTATTTAATTATTTTATGATTATTTTAAATTTTAAAATTTAAGTTATATAATAAAATAATATAATTTGAAAGTATTTGTTAAATTATTTACATTATCTTAAATTATTGTAAATTAAATGCAAACATTTAATAATATTATTCTTTGGTATAACCTAAAACATTATAAACACAAACAATGCTTGCTGTTCACATCTTTATGTTATACCTTTCATAATTACATAATACATAATATATATACATAATTAGTTTATTTAAAAATATGAATGTATAATGTAATATATTATTTTGTTTATAATGTATATGTATAATGTATAATGTATAAATTTATTTCATATTGAGTCATTTATTTTAATTTAAATAATATAAAACAATAATTTATTTATAGATTATGTATAAAACATAAATACTCATCTTTACAGCATCTTTTATCTTTTTGTATTTTTTGAACTAATACATTTAAATAAATAGATAAATAAATCATTTATTCATCCAGTTTGTTTGCTTGTTTGTTTCAGGGGAAAATAATTCCGTTTTTTAAATATCCCTAATGTACAATTCAGAACAAAGCAGAGGCAGTGATAACTATGTAGTGTGTTGCATATTGTCCAGTTTTGGACATCTGAGCTTGTGTGGGCCTTTCAGATTCTGATTTAATCATATACATTACCCTCACTTATCTAAGCCATCTTGGCTGTATACTTTGGTCCTTCTATAGAAGTGTTCCCTCTTCAACAGTGCTAATCTGTGCTGCTTTGTGAAACAGTGGGAATTCATTCACTCTCGGGGGCTGGAGCCTGTCCCAGTCACCCTTCTTTGAGCGCTGACAACCACTGAGCTCTTTGCCACCAACTGCCACCAGGGACGACACTTGTTTAGAGGCCTCGAGTCCCGTTAAGGACATAAAGGAGAGAAAGAAAGAGAGTTAGAGTGTGTATGTGTGCAGGAGAGAGAGAAAGAGAGCTGCTGATCCGATTTTGCACTTGTATACTTATCAGTGGTATTTAGGGGCCAGTTCGTCCTTAGTAATACAGATGGACAAAAACAGCATTAGCTGGGCTGCTGTTTGGGAGGAGTAGCAGAATAGCTAATCATGACTGGGCAGCCTCTCCCTGTGTGTTCTCCAAAGACTGGAACACAGAAGGAGTGTTCAGACGGCCCTCACTGGAACAATGGCGTTTGTCCTGCTAGCATATGGGTGCAGTGGGTAAATTATGTAAATAGATATGGAGCAGCTTGTGGGGCTGTATTCAACGTGCTTTCAGACATGCATGCATGGCAGGTCACCACCTCTTCCTCACGTTATGAATCTCTCCATTAGTGCCACAACAAAGGCTTTGACACAGTTAGCAATGGATGTTGACTGATCTTTGATATCCATATCAGTTATTTGGTTACATTAAATGCAGGAAACTTTGATGGTATAGAAATGTGTATTGATAGTCAGCATGTGACTGTATATTTTATAGACCAGTTTGGAGTAGATGTCACAGTTACATCACTTGCAGCTGTGGTGGTGGCAGAAAAACACTGATAGTGGAATGAAACGTGAAAAATCCACGGAATAAGGGATAAAATGTATTGCGGTGCTCTTGGATGTCAGAATCAGAATGCAAATCATTTTTATAGAATACTGTCATCAAAAACGCCATTTGAAGCTAAACGCACACGTTTAAACGGGCAGGCTGATGGATGACACCTGCTTACTCTACTTTTAAAGCATAAATTTGATTTAAACAATATTCACATATGCATTTCATAGGCAACATAGCCCAGTTACAGTATGAAATACTATTTAAACCTATAACGTTTTACATTTACCTATTTTATCTCACAATTCTGACTTTTTTCTCTCAAATGCAAGTTTCTTGTATTTTGGACTTTATAACTCGATTTAACTCAACAATAGCGAGTTTGTTCATTCTGAGGGGGAAAATGGCAGAAGTGTGAAATATAAACTCAAAAGAGAAAATGAGAGTTGTGAGATATAATCTTGGAATTGCGAGAAAGAAGTCAGAATTTTTAAATATTACCTCAAATTTACCCTTTTTATTCCTTTATTCCATGGTTTCCACAGACTGCCACTTGAAAATTGGCATTTTCTGCCACCAGATAGGCTCCACCCACAAAAAAAACGTAATCACTGTTTGCAAACTAGCGTTCAAAAGTCAGTAAGATTAAAGTAATTGTGAAGCAATGTTAAATATGTGTTCTGAGTTTGTCACATCACAGAAAAATGTTATTAACCACCCAGCCAAATTGTAATGATAAAAAACCCGCCAAGAAAAAAATAAGTTATCAAAATCTTGAAAAAATAAGCCCTATTTTCTGCATTTAAACACTGGGGGCGTGTGTGCTGTCGGCGCTCAGGCCACACCCACTCGCGAGAAAGCTGCCGCCTCTCTTAACTGTCAAACACCGCTACGACCTAAATGAATAACTGAGCTGTTTTGAAAATGATCGCAGGCAGGTAATGCATTTACGTGATGAAGGCATAGCTAGCTAGCAAACTGTAGGCTGTAGTAACTAATGGTAATGACAGTAACTCGCAATTGAGCAGGCAAACCACTGATGCTAAAACCATAGACAGATGCCTCATTTTACCACTCCCTTCATGTAGAGGGGTCCGCCATCTTGCAACGGTCAAATTAACGTCATTCACCATAATAATCAATTAATATTCAAGGATGCCACTATCCTACACCCTGAAGGTTGTAAAATTATCATTGAAAATAAATATATAAATAAATAAATATCATGTAAAATAAATTCCTGAAGAAACTTGCTAACCTTTCACAGGTAAGAATGTGTTGGTTTGTGTTTTTTAATATGTATTAACTCAGTATTACAGGTTTTTAAACTAAAGTACTTTTTAAATGCCTTGTTAGCCTTAACAACTTAATCTTGTTGTATTGTGTTAGTTTAGTAAAAACATCTTAAGTCTACTGAAGATAATGATATTCATACAACTAGTTGCAGTGCAGATGCATTGGCAACTTGCTCTCGAGTGTTCACAGACATTCCAGTATGGCGGATGGCTTACATATTTGCTTGTTAAGTCTGACGTGTCCCTGCTTACATGTCCAAACGTAATGCTAGGCTAATATGCTAGGCCTTGCTCAGTGGCTCCAGTGCGTCATCGAGACATGATTTCAGGCCCGCCCAAAAACTGTTCAACGGTCTATTTGTAACGTGTTTCCAGGAATACATTTCTAACATTTATAATGTATTAGAAACAGTTCTCTGAATTGCCTTTACACAGACTTTAATGTTTTTGAAAAAAATCTAAAAATGATTGCATTCATTTAAACAAAAATACAGTGAAACTGTAATATTGTGAAATATTAGCACAATTTAAAAGTTTAAAATGTTTTAATATATTTTAAAATGCAATTTATTCCTATGATGGCAAACCTGATTTTTCAGCATAATTACTCCAGCTTTCAGTGTCACATGATCTTTAAGAAATCATTCTAACATGCTGATTTGGTGCTTAAGAAACATTTCTTAACATTTCCAGCTGTGCTGCTTAACATTTCCATGAAAACTGTGATTTTTTTCAAGATTCTTTTATGAAAGTTTAGCAGAACAGCATTTATTTTAAATCTTTTGTAACATTGTAACTGTCCTTACTGTCACTTTTGATCAGTGTAGTGTGTTCTTTGCTGAATATTTATTTCTCTTTGAATGATGATTTATGTGTCAGCACCTGCAGTTTTCCCTCCAAAATGAAAAGAACAATTGTTTGGGTATAAAGTCTTTGGGGTTTCCTAAAACAATAAAATATAATTCAGTCCTATCATAAATATTCACGTTCGGTGGTCATTCAGGTGTGGACGTCTCAGATGTCTTTTCAACTGCAGTTAAGTGATAAAAATGCCCAGAAGAAAAATGACATGATTGAATTTCCCATGGATCACAACGTTACTGGTTTGTTGATGCAAAATGCGTTCACGTAATTGTTTGTGATGGGTTTTGTACTAATTACCACTATGCTGGATAATCTCCCAAGATTACAGCAACCTGTCACAAGCATCTTTCCAGTCATACTGTGCAGCATCATGGGAGAGAGTTCTGTCATTTTCTATTGTTGTTCTGTCTGGTGTGACAATGATTAAATATGAGGTTAATTTCTTCTCCCCCTCACATTATATTGTGTCCCTGCAAAAACAATGTTTATTCACCTCTTCCTAACTGAAATCAGTCAATTTACCAGCTTTGGTGCAGAGTGAATTTGTATGATCTTTTAAAATCTGCACATTACATTGTAGTGGATCTGTTTAAGATTGCTCTGATGACTGAAAACCAAATATTCTAAGCAACGCTTTTGGCCTGAGGTTTTGTCTTAAATGATAATTTAAGTTTCTTTCATTCCAATAGTCTTAATTGCTTCTATATGTGAAATCGGGCCAAAGAACACCATCAGCAGTGTGCATGTTTTCATTTGTTTCTTAATTAATGTTCACATTGTTTTCCATCTTACTGTAAAGGGAAAAAGTAGAGGTATAGAAGTAAACAGCTGCACAATTTGAAGATAAATGTAGGAGTGTGTGCTGTATGGTTTGATGAAAAATGAAAGAAAATATTGAAAAGGCTGTATTAAAGAAAAGTCTAGTAATATACCATATATTCATATAAAAATGTCACATTTTAAGTATATATCTCTGAGGCTAATGCTCAAGTGCAAGAATATTTTTTTTGTTATTTTCTGTCTTTTCTTTATAAGAATATCTAAAAATAATTTTAACAAGATGAATTTACTTAAAACATTAAAATGTGACAAAAATAAGACTGTTTATTGTTCTTAGCTAATTCACAACTATTTTTTATTTATTTTTCCTGTTTTAAGAATAAACTTCACTGACAAGAGTTAGATTTGTTCTTAAAACAAGAAAATAACTATTTGTTAATGAAGACTTTTTATATTTTTAAAAAATGCATCCATAGTTGATATGTTAATGATGAAAAATAAGACAAAATACCTAAACAAAATATAATATAAAATATAATTATTTTTGTAATGTAAGAACTATTTTATATTCCAACTCTTGAATCTTGTCTTAAAATGCATATTTTAATGCATTTGTATTAAATATGTTTTATTTTAAAGCAAAATGTGAATCAACCAGCAAATGAGAGTGAAAATTTATTTGCAGACACAAAGGCCTAGACCTCTGCGTATAGCTTTATACTCCATGGGATCATGATATGTTGTCATGCGACATACATAATTACAAACCTTTTTACCTTCCACCCGGGACAGCTTTACGTTTCTCCGCTCTCCCTGCGTGTCACCACCCATCTGTGCTTGAGAGAGGAAGTACAGTGTGGTTAAAATGAGGGCGTTTAACATCGCTGTGCCTCTAGAGCCCCTGCCTCTCCTCAGGTCTGACCTTGGCTTTGACTGCCAGACTGACTCACAGCTTCATTGTGACTACAGAAAAACAATGAGTGCGGAAAGACAATGCTGCTCTCCTGTCCCATGCGTCCCTCCACAAAGACTCCCCCTGTTTGCCACCTCGCCAATAGGCCCTTAATTCCTCTTTTGTTTGGAAAATGGGAAATGCGCAAGGATCTTCTTAACGAAAGGCATAGGATGAATGCATTCATGGGATGAGGTCTCTTGTGGAACACAAGCGAGCCCTTTCTGTCTTTGGCCCTGACACTTCTCTTTAATACACAAAAAGCAATTACAGCCCGGTTTCCCAAATGACAGCTTTCTGTAAGCTGTTGTCCCAAAGGCAGACGTGATGAGAGCTGTAACTTATTTCCCACATCTCCCCTGTATCTTTTCCTGCAAATCAGGCGGGATGGGATTAACGGAACGACTGCCAAATGGTGCCTGTGAATTTAGGATTATGGACTACAGTTAGGGTCCAAACCCTTGGGTCACACTTCTCTGTCTACTGCATACGATGCATTCTATATGTATATGAATTCTTTCTTGAAGAATGTGTACGTGTCTGGATTTGTGGCATTTTTGTGAGTGTGTGTGCATGTATGTATACAGCTGTCACTCCTCCATGCTACTCGGGTCTATTAAGAAGAGCAATTAAATAGAGAATATCTTTCTGTAAGCAGTTAATGAGGTTTGGTCCCTGGAGAAGGTGGCTGATTGGCTGAGACTGTGGACTGGGGGAAGTCAAGGGCACCGTGCTAAGCAATGCATTGTGGGAGACGATGACATTACGCACCATGGGACCAGAGGACTTTAACAATATTAGTCTATCGCCTTTTTTCCCAGACACAGATTTTACATTAAAGGGACAGAAGACTTTTGAAGGATGATCTTGAACATCTAAGTTTGAAATCAAATTGTCTGCAGTTTTTGTGAGCTTATAACATTACATCCATCACTTTAGTACACAAAGAGTGGTTTTCTTGTTATCCATGTACTAGTTTACATGCTCTGAGGTGCTTTATGCTTTGTAATTAATGTACATAATAATTGATCCAAAGCCCTTTAACCTTAATAACATTCCAGTTTTATTGTAACAATACATTTGAAATGAAAATTATATTTAAAATGAATTGGTCCTATAATATTATGTTTTCAACAAACTCAAAAAGAACATATGCAAACACCAAACATCAAAAGTTCTATATCTTTTTGAATAAAATAGGCATTACATTTTCTCACATATTAATATAAAATAGTTCCCTAGGTGTATATGACTTCCTTTTTTCAGACGAATCCAATCGGAGTTATATTAAAAATTATCGTGGTATTTCCAAGTTTTAGAATGGCAATAGGCAGGTGTTTCTCTTCATCAGTCCAAAACAAGTCCATTTAAGTCCAATTAATCAATCCATTATAAAACGTTCTTCACACGGCTCCAGGGGATGAATAAACACCTCCTGTAGCGAATCGATGCGTTTTTCTAAGAAAAATATTCATATCTAAAACGTAATAATCACTTTAATCTAGCTTGCGCCAACTGGTTGTACACAGAAGTAGCGAACGCGTCATGGAGAAACCAAACCAAAATAACTGTCATGAATTACGAACATGAAGTTCAAAACAAGGATTTGTAAAGAAAAATGTCAGAGGATTTTGATATAAACCAAGAGGAGACTGGCTTTTCTTTGCTAAAGTCAAGAAACTTTGCTTCCTTTGCTCCTGTAAACAAACAAAGGTTTTTTATCACAAAGGTTTAATCACAAAGGTGATTATTACATTTTAGATATGGATATTTTTCTTAGAAAAACGCATTGATTCACTACAGGAGGCCTTTATTCACCCCTGGGAGCCATGTGAGCCACTTTTTTATTATGGATGGATACACTTTATTGGACTTGTTTTGCACTGATGAAAAGAAATACCCGCTTATTGCCTTTCTAAAGCTTGAAAGTGCCAGGATAATTTTTAATATAACTCCGACTGGATTCGTTTAAAAGAAGGAAGTCATATAAACCTAGGATACCTGGAGGGTGAGTAAATAATGGGCTAATTTTAATTTTTGGGTAAACTATCCCTTGCTGCCACCTACTACGTGTAATCTGCAGAAAAAAAAAATTGCTAATCACTAGCTGGGTTTCCATCCAAAGTTGTGAATTTAACTTATGCACAGAAGTGTAATATTGCATAAAACATTTGCTGATAAGCACCGTTTTTATCCAACGAGTCAAAGAGAACAAAATTGTCACTTCCTGATAAACTAGCACTAAATATCACTAAGAAAAGCAGGAGAAGCCACTGAATATAATACTTTTCATATTTAATAAATAACTTGTGACTCAGAGAGAGCAGACGAAACACAATAAATGCGTCATTGCTTTCAGAGGCGGATGCCAGCTGTTTGAGAACACATTCTTGTAAGTCAGTACTGGGAGGCAATTATACAGAAATACTTTGACGACAGACTTTGCTCAGGCATTTCAGAATGACCATAACAACATTTCAGATGCTGCAATGAGATTGGTCCGCTGGTTAGTCAGGTTGTCCCATCCCATAGTGCAAAGTCTCATGACATTTTTGGTGCACGTAAAGGAATTTTTTTGCAAAATGAGTTTCCGTCTCTCATTATTCGCATTAACACTTTTTCACAAAATTCAAAAACCACCTTAAACAGGCATAATAACTTTTTTTTTTTTTGAATTTTGAATTATAGTGTTTCTATCACTCGTTTCTGATGCGATACTTCAAAATACACATAAAAACAGGGTGATGGAAACATAGCTATTGAAACACAGCCTGATAGTCTGTTAAGAATAAACAAAAACAGCATTAAGCTTAAGAATTAGACCACAACGCCAGTTGCAAGTTAAATTGTGAGTTATTTTTCATATGAATAGGCTGTTCATTTTAATAAACCACCAGGTATAACACTATTCTGTGTCTATGCTTTCAAGCACATGTAATACATTTATTTGGCTTTGGATGACAATTCTGCGTCACATGTTGAAACTCTTTATCTTATAAGATTTGTTTATATTGTTCCATTTCTAAACAAGATCCATTTTTTTCCCTCTAAAACCCAAATTCATGTTTACATAAGTAGTTTGACCTAGGCAGACTGTTGACCCCTGGATGCTTGCAGCGCTTGGGGGTCCCCACCAATCTTACATCTCTGTGTTTGAGTTTAATTGCCCCTGTAATTGCCCTGCTCTCTGGTTGGGCCGGTAATAGCAGTACGTTTTAGATACTGGCAGGGGCAGCTCACTGTAGTATGGTTAAAACAACCTTAATGTCTCGTTTTGAAAGTGAGAGGTGAACAGTGTTACATTGATGTAATCATACACTGCTTTCTCATTCACCTTTTAGCACCTTCCACATTTAACATTGTCATTACAAAGACTAAATGAGTATCCGCATTACAGAACGACATTACACCAAATTAATGTTTTTTTATAATCACGAGCATAAATGGAACGATACTTTGCCTCATTATCTCATTTTTCAAAGCTTTGTAATTTTGGCCCAAATTCAACAAATTACATTTTTACTTCTCGTTCCCACTTCTTCCATGCACTCGGAATTCCCAAATCCCTTCCCTCTCTGATTACCATATCATCTCAGCCCCTTCTCACCCACCTACCCCCTCCCTCTCTTCCTCCCCTTCCTCTTCTCTGTCAGTAAAGCTGCCCCATTAGCCCCTTTGCAGGAGTGTTAAGAGTAATGGCCCTGCCAATGTGAGAGCCAACACAGGGGAAATAACGCTTCCCTCGCCTGGCCTGGAAATCTCAGAGCAGGGTAATGAATCCTTATGAGAGCAAGGCAGGGGTATATTGTTCCCTTATATGGGGGAGGGAGGTGGGCAACAGCAAATTGAAGAAACTCACGAGCTGCTGTTGTTTTTGCAGGTCATTAAGTCTGTGTTAATCATCTCGGAGCATTTTCATAAGTTTGCGGGGGCAAATGAAGACCACTGAAGGGATCTGCTGATAGCGGAGAAAGAAAAGTTGGAGAGGGAGGGAAAATGCACCATATTGATCGATTTCAATGCGTGGTGTGAGACTTTGACTTACTGTAGGTCAAATTTACTCATTCTATGTGATTATGTAAATTCAATCCACTGCTAAAATGTGGCCTTCTTTTGAAAATACATGTATAGATGTAGGACAAACATAATGTGGACATGTTTCACCTCATATTTGTGACCCTGGACCACAAAACTAGTCATAAGGGTCAGTTTTTTTAAACTGAGATACATTATATACATTAGCTGAAAGCTGAATAAATGAGCTTTTGATTGATGTATGGTTTATTAGGACAATATTCGGCCGAGATACATCTATTTGGAATCTGTGGGTGCAAAAAAAATACAGGAATAAAGGAAATCTTAGGAATGCATATAAAGTTCTTAGCAATGCATATCACTAATCAAAAATTAAGTGTTGAGATATTTATGGTAGGAAATTTACAAAATATCTTAATGGAACATGATCTTTCTATAAAGGAGAAGTCCACTTCGGTTGTAAACGATCCCAGCCGAGGAAGAAGGGTCTTATCTAGTGAAACGATCGGTCATTTTCATAAAAATAATACAGTTTATATACTTTTTAATGTCAAACGCTCATCTTGTCTTGCTCTGCCTGAACTCTGTTTTTTTTCTCAGTTCATGACAGTTAGGGTATGTCGAAAACTCATGTTTTCCCTTAACTTCAAAATCACCCTATATCGCTGTTTTACCTTTTTTGTTAAAGGTGTTTGATCTTCTTTGCAAGATCACTTTGCAAAGACTGGGTCGGTACTTCTGCAGCAATTTAGGATGATTTTAAAATGATTTTTGAAGTTGTGGGAAAAAGCACAATTGGAACCAGAATACACAGAGTTCAGGCAGAGTAAGACAAGATGAGCGTTTGAGATTAAAAAGTATTTAAATTGTATTCTTTTAATGAAAAACCAATCGTTTCGCTAGATAAGACCCTTATTCCTCAGCTGGGATCATTTACAACCGCATTTTGGATTGCATGAAGCCGCATTTAAACTGCATTTTGGAAGTTCAAACTCGGGGCACCATAGCAGTTCATTATATGGAGAAAATGTTAAGTGGACTTAATTTTTAACGATAATTTTGACCCCATACAATGTATTTTCGCCTATTGCTACAAATATACCCGCACTACTGGTTTTGTGGTCCAGGGTCACATTTATCAGATTCAGAGGGGTCAGTGCAGACAATTACTCCAAGTTCTGTTTTATATACTTATTAGTAGCTGCATTACAAATTGAAGGCCTCATTTAACAGTGCCAACAATGAGGAAAGTGGATACGATTCAGAATTAACGAAGCTTTCCAACAACACTTTTTATATGCGAATTCATACTAAATAAACATAATCTATTCATGAATAAAGCCCCCCATGTACTTTGCACTCACTTTTAAATATTTTCCGTGCAGAGAACATGTCTAATTGTAGTCTGGCACAGCGCCTCCAGTAAACCTTGCTCAGTGAACCCGTATTTCCTAACTGCAACTGACTATCTTTATTTCTCTGGCTCAATAAAACGCTGCCGTTTATGAGAAACCAACAAGATTCGAGTGACATCATTCACACTTTTCTTGTGTGTTTTTAACTCTGTGCTTGCCACAAAGCTGAAGATGGAGTTCTTGTTTGTGGAGTGTTTCCCTTTTGTTCTGCGATTCATTTGTTTAATGCTTAGGGATGATAGAGATTATGTATTCATTGTTGGATAGGTGTAATTTCACCTTATGGACTAATTAAGTAATGGCTGTGGGTGTAGATGAAACCCTCCCCATAGTCTCTGGAGTCTTGCCAACGGTACCTTTCCACAGCTGGGTCTTGTTTGCTTGTCTTATCTCAATTCCCCTCAGTTTTTCTACTATGGAATCTTTCCTTCTCTCCACGCCAACAACACCACAGTCTGTTGTTTTTTTGTTTTAGTGAATGGGGGCGTCTGGGGGTGTGAGAATGAAAGTGATTTCGCATCCAAACTCCATACACCAGTTTTCATAAAAAGAGTATTTTTTAAGTTGTCTTTCAAAGTGCATTCTTCTCCGGGGTCTTTGTAAACATGACATCTCCCATTTAACCCTTTCTCTACAGCTGAATAAACTTAACATGTGAGGAAGCATCCCCGAGCCCAACGTCCTTGAACATTTTACGCCGCCATATTTTCCTGTCTTACCTTTTTCCAGTTTATCACATTAACATGTAACGGCTCCAGATGTTGACTCCTCTTTTTTATTCAGCTTAATTACTAATTGAATTTGCCCATAAAAGAGCAGATGCTTTCTGCTTCAGAACACAATGTGTCAGGGGCACAAAAATGACAGGAACATGTTGGGAATTGAACTAAAGCACTGAGTGGATTTTAACTCATTCTGTGCCAGGACTTTGTCCTGTATATGTAAGAGATTATAAACAATTTACAATAATCAGTACGTGTTTGTTTACTGTAATAGTGAAGAATGACCCAATTAAATATGATGCTTAAAATGTCCCTGCAGGGACGTTTTAGGCATTCTACTGTTTTTTTTTCAGTTATTTATCCCAAATGATTTTACTGCAAAAGTGCGTATTTTTGACACACAGGGCATTTTATAACTCCTGTTAGATTTGTTAAACAAAACGTTGTTGATAATCAGCGTACGCTGCCGCCTCAAGAGGCCAGTGAAAACTGTCTTTAATAAAAGAAGACCATGGGACAATGATCACTAGTTAATTTCAGCAGTTTATGCTTCAGCGTTTCCCATGAAAATGTGGTCAGCACATCATTTCAGAGTGGGAGTGGGAAATCTGACATTTTTATTTATTTATTTTATTCACCACACATGTTTCCAATCTGCAGAAACTCGGCATAGTTGGGTTTTTCCCCTTTTACAATGCCATTACAAAACAATGTTCATTGTTTGTGGCATTTGCTCTAATTTTACAGCTCTTGCTCCATTTTGTACCCATTGCTTAGTCCTGCACTGGACTGGCTATGGGATATGGGACTCTTTTCATGCTGTTTTATTTAAGGATGTTATTGTTGGCCCTTGCACAGGCCACAGTCAGCCCCTGGGTCTTTTTCCCAAGCGATAGAACCACCCACACGTCATCCATCATCTGACCTCTCTCTGCATGACAGGTCACTTGTGCTTTTCCACCAGGATGCACTGTGTTTGTGTATGTGTGTGTGTGCTGTGAGGCAGTTTTGGGACAGTAATTATAAGATGAAGTTGAGACAGAGCTCATAATGCAGATATGAAGCTCTGTTAAAACAGTGTGGTTTATATGGTGCTGTAAAACCTCATCTAAATACAGTTCGGTAGAGTGTCTTGCCAAGCTCTGCAAACTCTCTGGTAATTATATATTATTATCTATAATTACAAATAGGCTATTATTGCACCTATTCACCAACTATTATTGCACCACCACAGTTCAGGGTGTTTATAATGATAACAAACAGAAACATACTGACTGAAGTATGATTAAGGCCTTACATATTATGATAAGAGAGAAAAGAGAGGAAATTATTTATGTGGTGTGATAGTGCCCCCTACTGAATGTTTTGGATAATGATCAAATGTTATTATCAATGCTATTTTGTTCCAATCATTTATTTTTGGCAAAAAATTAGACATTGTTTATCAGAACAAAATTCATATGTGAGTGTTGATTTTGGGGCATAAAATCAAAAATCACAGCATGGAAGACTAAAAATATTCCACTTTATTTCATGGACCATTTTAGACAATGAGGCCTTTGTATATTTACAGCCAAGATCTCCCTTGCAGATTTCACTTTGAAGTCCATGCAATTTACATTTCCACATTTTGAGCAGTTTCATTTATTTTCATTTCATTAGTATCACTCTGCTTATATCTAAAGCCAAAATAAAATCAAGACAACCACAGCATATCTATGCACTCCTGACATTTCTCAGTAATGTAGTTTACAGTTTAAAACTAACACTTTTACAGTTTTTTAACAAATTGACAATTACTCATTGTCAAATCTGTTTTTAAAAATTATAGATGACTGCACATATTCATGCATAAACACATACATTCAACAATAAATATGTAACGTATATATAAAGACACACATGCAGTATATATTTACATGTATATATTTATATTCATATAATTTATATTATATATAATTCTATTTAATATATAAACATAAGATTTTTTCTTAAATATATACATGCATGTGTGTGATTTATATATGCATAATAAATATACACAGTACACACACATATGCTATGTACACAAAGACTTTTATTTTAGATGCGATTATTCACGATTAGTAAAATTATCAAGCTATATTATGGTTGATCAAAACTTAAATCACTGCTCAAGGTAAGTCTATATTTTTTTCTATAGGTACTAATTTTGTTGTTTAATAAAAACTAGGTAAGACGCATGTTAGCGTCCAAATGAAATGTTTTCTGATGGATTCGGTTCTGAGTGCGTTTTCTTCATAGACTCGATCTTCACAGTCAGACTGTCTATGGTTTTCTTCATTGAACTTGCAACAGTAATTGAAGCAGATCCCATGGGTGTAGTGCATTTGGGGACGTTAAGTGCTGTCTCTTGTCATGCTGTGTTTTTGTAAAATAGGTTCTTTTTGTCAGTTTCTTCATTGTTTTTTTCCCCCCATTTATTTATTTATTTTGTTAAAGTGTGCAAGATGCTCCTAATGCTTGTTTTCCATGAGAGGCTCTCCTCTATCCCAGGGGGCTGTCATTTGTGGAAGGGCCTCCATTTTCACCCTTCACTAAGATGGCCCATCTACCAGAACACACAAAGTCTTGGCATCTCAGCTCCTGAGAAATGGACTACCTATTGAAGTTGACACCCAGAAACGTACTCCTTTCTACCATGTTAATGTCTCATACTTGTCTTAGGGAGATGTGACTGATAAAACTCGGCAGTGGCCGAGTCCCTGGAACTTGTCTGAATAAACTTTACACTACCAGTCAAAAGTTTTTGAACAGTATGATTTTTTATGTTTTTTAAAGAATTTTTTTCCGCTCACCAAACCTGCATTTATTTGATACAAAGTACAGCAAAAACAGTAAATTTCTCAAATATTTTTATTATTTAAAAGAACAGATTTGTATTTAAATATATTTTATTAAATATAATTTATTCCTGTGATTTCAAAGCTAAATTTTTAGCATCATTACTCCAGTCACATGATCCTTCAGAAATCATTTTAATATTCTGATTTGCTGCTCAAAAAACATTTATTATTATTATTATGTTGAAAACAGCTGATCTATATTTTTTTTCAGGTTTATTTGATGAATAGAAAGTTTAGAAGAACCTTTTGTAACATTATAAATGTCTTTATGATCACTTTTGATCAATTTAAAGCATCCTTGCGAAATAAAAGTATTAATTTCTATAATTTCCCCCAAAAAACAAAAAATTATACTGACTCCAAGCTTTTAAATGGTATAGTGTATAATGTTACAAAAGCTTTCAGATAAATGCTGATTTTTGGATCTTTCTATTAATCAAGGAATCTTGAAAAATATGTACTTAACTGTTTTAAATATTGATAGCAATAATAATAAAAAATGTTTCTTGAACAGCAAATCAGCATATTAGAATGATTTCTGAGGGATCATGTGACTGAATACTGGAGTAATGATGCTAAAAACTAAGCTTTTATCACAGGAATAAATTACATTTGAAAATATTTTCAAATCGAAAGCAGTTACTTTAAATAGTAAAAAAATATTTCACAATATTGCTGCTTTTGCTGTACAAATGAATGCAGGCTTGGTGAGCAGAAGAGACTTCTTTAAAAAAAACATTACAAATCTTACTGTTCAAAAACTTTTGATAGTGTAGAATATTTTAGGTAAGAAATATTTAGGTTATTTTTATTATTATTTATTAAATAGGATTTATATGTTCATTATTAGGTATAGTCAATATTCTGTATCATCTGTCATCAGAAAAAATATACAGCTAACTGAACACACAATATAGGCTTTTCAGCAAAATTGAGTGAAAAGTAATACAGTCCAGAGACCAGAAAAATGTAACCCAACCCAACAAAAAAATGTTGATTAATATTAATTTGTACATTAATTTATAATTGATTAATTTATTACATGTAAAACACAGTGACAACTTGCTCCTTTAATTATCTTTAAATTCACATTAAAACTGTAATTGTACTTGGTAAGTCAATTCATGTTTAAGAACTGAAACTGAATTAATTAGAATCTCAATTTAATCATAAATATATGTATAATTTATTTATTGATTTATTCATTCTCACTATCATTTTAAACAAACCCACGCGTTAATTTTATCCTCATTCACTAACCACTTCTGGGAGGTTATGCTAATGTGGCTTATTATGTCACATCCTCATCAAGGATGTAGTGTTCTGCTGAAGCAGCCTACGAAATTTCCGTAAGTGACAGCGCATTTCCGTAGTAACCTGTCTGGCCTACGCTCCTCCACCACCGCTGCCTGAAGCGCCGTAACTTTAGAGTTCATGCTTTGGCTTTCGTGACAGCTCGACTGGCACGACCAGCGGATTTCAAGGGCTGGAACACCTGTTTTCGCGACCGAAAGCCCCAAGAACACAGCCAAGATGTTGAATATGTGGAAAGTGAGGGAGCTGGTTGATAAAGCGTGAGTATTGTGAATGTTTTCGAAAGTATTTCGGTGTCCTCTCTTATACCTGTTGAAAATGAGACACGTACGCACTCATTGACGTCACATCGCACTCTCGAGACAGGAGCTAGCACAGTAGCTAACTACAGCTTTGTTGTCCCCTTAAAAGTAACATTTCGCCAGTGTATTTAGCAACTTTCGTTTTCTTGTCGGTTACGATACTTAATCAGACGCCTTCACTCCTTAAAGTGAATTAATTTTGTTTACGAGACGAACGCTATCCTCAAACTTCCTTACTATTCGCTCAGTGGCTAATTTTATGACAGTTGCTAAACTTGTGTTGGCTGTCAAAACAGAGCTCGTGTTTAAAAGTGCTTTTCACGACAGCCTAACGTGTTGATTGTGAGTCTTTATGAATGAGAAAATCGTTTAAAAATAAAGTAAGAGCACTTGCTTTAGTTGGCACTGGAGTGACAACAACTTTTTCATGTTTGACAGCTATTGTCAGGCAGTGTTCAAGCTAATCAGCTAGCCTAAAATGAAAAACGACTCATTGTACATATTTGCATGATGACAATTGCTGATTAATTGGCAAACTGTTTAGACTTTCTGGTTGTAATCATATTAACAAAGGCTTTACGTGTAAAGATGATTGTGTAGCTTCTATAATGGAGCCTTTGAGTTTCATGGAAACTGCTGCTGTTAGACTGAAACTTGTGTTTTAACCCTTTACAGGACGGGAACATACCCCAGGAATTTTTATTCATTTTTTTTTTTGTTATGTTCCAACACAAAATCAAAATAATGTAATGTTATATTTTTGTTCAAATTAGTGTCTTTATCTTATTTTTTCTTAAACATCTTCCATTATAATAATATTTAAATTATAAACATTCAGTCACTGGCCTTATGTGCTTACAGCGATTTAGCCCAGTATAGCATATGCTGTCATGTTTGCATATACATAATGATTCACCAATGATTCTAGGTTTTATACAAAGTCTCTTGATTTAAGTAATTCCTGGGTCCCCCTTTTAATATTTTTCTTAGAAATTGGGCCCATTCACTATCTCAGAAACCGTTTAAGGGTTAAACCCTTTTCCGACTATGCTGTCTGTCATGCACACTGTCAACTACTGTCTTCATGAATAGTTTACAAGGTTATTCAGCTGGGAAAACACAGCAATTCAGAATGATGTATTTCTTTAGAAGTGCCAAGGACAAATCTTAGAAATCTTAAAATAAACTGTAGGTCATAGTCACAGACTACACTTCTGTTTCAATTTTTTAAAAACTGTAGATGTCTTATAAAACACAGAAATGTGGTGAGAATGATTTTAGCTACAAGAATGGTAACATACAGTACGCAGGGTTGCCAGGTTTTCACAACAGTTTGCATTCCTGGAGATAAATATCAAGTTATTGGGACCACTTCAAGCCATAGACATTAAAAAATAACCTGTGGCAACAGTGTGAAAGTAGCCCAATTCCATGGGAAAACTGCAGACTTGGCAACATTGACAGTATAGTGATCATTAAATAGGTTATCGTGGAACTCTGAACCTTGGTTTTTTTTTTTAATCATTGCTATCTTGCCCTTTTCTGACAGTACGGAAAAGCTGTTACTGAAACTTTAATTCACAAATATGAAATTGCTCAAACCTTTGGGTGTTGCCTAATAAGTGGGTACATCCCTGAAACTGTTTCATTTACATGCTCTTCTTCAGATGTGAACTATGCTATGTGATGATATAAAGTACATATAGTGTATTCTATTGAATGTTAAGGGGTCTAGCCACCACTAAAAAATTCTGGGGAAATAATCAATACCATCTATTCTAGACAGCTCTCAGTCATCATGACCTGCAAAAAAAAAAAAATGGTCATTTCCTGTTTTTTTTCAAAGCAGGTTTGATAACAATGTGTCAATGTGAAGAAAGTTAGCTTATTGCCTCCAAAGTCTGCCATCTGCAACAGTATGGCCTTTTGCAGACTGCTTGCCAATTGTATCCATGGGTGGACTGATGAAGTGTGGGGAATTTAGCTTCATGCTGGTAAAGCAATAAGCCTGTTCCTAAATGGTGTGAAAGTCATGAGATGCCACAGGAGGACTTTAGTATTATAGTATTTGCTGTAGTAGATGGTAGTATCACCCAGCCACAGGTGTCATGTAACTGTGAGAAGAATTGCATCAGAGCCTTAAATAAAAATCAAAGCAGCCCGCATTATCCTGAAGCTGTGAAACCAGTTAATGCGGTTGACCAGAAGTGTTGGAAATGCTCTTGTTTATGTCAGATTACTCAGAAAAAAGGAAACAATTACACACTGCAAGCATAAGCAAACGGATGTCCTAACCTCTTTTATCACCTCAAGCTATGCTAGTTATGTATCTGTTAGTTTGGTGTGTTTTGTACATCTTTTTGATGTTTATTTTTCTGTCATTGTCTATAAGAAATTAATTCTTAAATGAGGAAACAAGGATGTAGGAAGTTTTTTGTTGACTTCTTTTTTGCTTTTATTTATTTTTACTCATTTCAGCTTACACGTCCAATTGAGCAAGACAATACCCAGGTATTTAAACTAAGACACTAGACCCTTTCTAAACGGCCAAATAGTGTTTTTTAGAAGTAGGAAAGACTCCATAGGGTGCTTTTATTTGATCCACCCTCTATTCTCGGCGAGGCTGTATTACACTCCACCCATATACTGAGATCTTGTGTGTCTTGTATAACCACTCTTTGTGTCACTCTGGTTGTGTCCCTCTAGTGCTAAACTGGTTTCACATAATAAAGCTTTTGGCCCTGCTTTGCTGCTTATCTCCATCCGGTATTCAAATGAAGGTGGGGTCTAAGATTTATGACCATTTTAGTCATTAATTGAATGACTGTTCTAGCATTTATCATTTTAATAGGGAGTAAAAATAGAGATTTCACTGGCACCAGTGATGCAACCTTGGGGGATTTTTAAAATGGTTGGTTACTTACTCATGATGCACAAATAAATGCTTAATATATAGTTTAAATAGGAAGCGATTTTTAGTATATTTATAAACACTGTTAATAAATAACCCACACAGCATAGTCAGATTCTCTTCTGTTCTCTCATTATTATGTTTGAAACTCATATGATTTTCTGCCTTGAAATACCAAAGGAGATAATTTGCATAATGTTCATGCTCTCGTGCGTTTTGCGAACAGTTGTCATACACAAAGTTTAAATGAGCACAAGAATAATTGAGACTTGAAACAGACCAAAATTTGTATGACTATATCTAATTTCATATGGCTTCAGATGATTTGGAATGTAGCATGTGGAATGAAGTCATATGGATTACATTTTTGATACTGTTATTATGCTTTTTTTGCTCCCTGTATGCTTTTGATGAATGGAATAGCGCAGGATCACTGTCAAAAATAATGTGAAAAATTGGAGCCTATAAGGGACCTCAAGTTTGTACCTCATCTACTCCTATAAAGTGCATATTCGTACCTTAGAGTAGTTATATGTATGCTCATGGTGCTTTTGTGCTACTATAAACCTTTTAGGGGTAAATAAGGTATAAAAATATCTTTTTGGTTTGTTTTGTGTTTGCGACTTTAAAGGATGTTGGATATTCTGCCTAACATCTTGCTTTATGTTAAACATAAAGAGGACATTTTTATTTTATTTTATTTTATTTTAATTTCATTTTATTTTACAAATGGTCTTTCGTTCAGTTTCACAGCCAAACAAACTTCACATCAACGTACTCTGCTATTTAATCTGGGATTTGTAAGATATTTAATATTTTTAAAAAGTTTCTTACGCTCTTCAAGGCTGCATTTATATGATCAAAAATGCAGAAAAAAATGTAATATTGTGAAATATTATTTCAATGTAAAATAACTTATTTCTAGGTGAATATATTTTAAAATGCAATTTATTCCTGTTATGCCTTGCTGAATTTTCAGCGTCATTACTCCAGTCTTTAGTGTCACATGATCTTTCAGAAATCATTCTAATATGCTGATTTATATGTAGGAACCTGTGATACTTTTTTCGTGGTTCTTTAATAAATAAAAAGTGAAAATAAAACAGCATTTATTTAAAATAGAAATCTTTTTAAACATTATAAACTACCATTTAAAAGTTTGTGGTCAGTACATTTTTATTCTTTGTTTTTTTTCTTTTTAAGAAATTAATATTTTTATTCACCAAGGATGTGTTACATTGATAAAACAATGATAGCAAAGACTTTTATTGTTAGAAAAGATTTCTATTTTGAATACATGCTTTTTAACTTATTCATGAAAGAATCCTGAAAAAAGAATCACAGCATATTAGAATGATTTCTGAGGGATCATGTGACACTGAAGACTGGAGTAATGGCTGATGAAAATTTAGCTTTACATCACAGGAATTAATTATATTTTTAAAACATATTAAAATAGAAAACCACTATTTTAAACTGTAATAATGTTTCACAATATTACTGTTTTTTTCTGCATTTTTGATCAAGTGAATGCTGCCTTATTGAGCATAAGAGAATTCTTTAAAAAAACATTACCAGTCTTACTGATCCCAAACTTCTGAACGACCGTGTCACTTCCTAAAAATGTGTCACTTATGCAAACATGTTGACCAGTTGCTTTATTTTGATTTAATATCATTTTAATCTTGCTCGCATAACGATTAAATTGGTGTGATATAGAATTAAGTACTATGATTGGTCATTATGGACCTCTGTTTACAGTGCTCTTAACAAGTATCACCCCATGAAGCACAAAGGATTTACTACTGTCTGCTCTGTCTCTTATTTCAATTAATTTTACAACTAAATAATATGAATTTAGTTTTTATTAGTAATTTACATGTTTTATCTTTTATGTGTTTAATCTTTGCTAAAGGGCTCTTTTTCCTGCTGATATGTTTTTATCTTGTAATTAGTCTAAATAAAGGATGTTTGACTTAACTAAAAGGATGTTGTGCTTAATCTCATTCTTACAGAACCAATGTAGTGATGAACTACACAGAAACTGAGTCTAAAGTTCGAGAAGCCACCAACGACGACCCATGGGGACCGTCTGGACAGTTAATGGGCGAGATTGCCAGGCAAGTGGAGGGGATTTTGATGTTTGATTTGTGTCTTTCCTTTCTCTGAACCTTATCTTATGTCTGTATTTGTCGAGTCACACTTACTTCCACTGTGGAGAGTCTCTTAAGATAAGCTTATTTTCTGTTTCGTTTCAGGACCACGTTCATGTACGAGCAGTTTCCAGAGGTAATGAACATGCTGTGGACTAGAATGCTGAAAGACAATAAGAAAAACTGGAGGAGAGTTTACAAGGTATGTGTCACTGATGACTGTACAGGGCTGAAATGGTCTTGTTTTGGTGTAATCTATCATGAACTTGACTGTCATCTCTACCACAGTCTTTACTGCTGCTGGCGTACCTGATCAGAAATGGATCTGAACGGGTTGTCACAAGTGCAAGAGAACACCTGTATGACTTGCGTTCAATTGAGAGCTATCATCATGTAGGTGAGTGAACTGCACAAAAGCAAAAGCTTATATAATTATCCATTTTTCATGTACACTATTTGATGTCTTTTAGATATTGATTAGTGATGGATGAACGTGCTTTGTGTTTCAGATGAGAATGGCAAAGACCAGGGTGTCAATGTGCGTCAGAAGGTGAAGGAGCTGATAGAGTTTGTCCAGGATGATGACAGATTGAGAGAGGAGAGGAAGAAGGCCAAGAAAAACAGGGACAAGTATATAGGCGTGTCCTCTGACAGCATGTCGGGCTTCAGATACTGTAAGTCGCTAACTTGCGCACACACACACACACACACACACACCATTTTCACTGTCGTATTTATCAAGGTTTGCAAGGCTTTTTTTTACATCACACAGAAAACACATTTATCATAAGGAATATATCTAATCGGGACTCTCTGAAAACAAGGAGGTCCTCTGTCTCTTCTCCCCTGTTGTTGTTGTCCCTGGAGGGTTTGCACTGCCAGATGAGTGAACTGTATTGTAGATTTATTTTGATACCCAGCATAGCTGCTCTTTCACATGACAGCATAAATTATGTTTTCAATGTCCTTGATTGGGAAGGAAAAATGCAGTGTGTTATTTATAATGGCTGTTTCTGATTTAACTTGTATCAGGTTTTGTTTGACAATCGTTTAGCTCTTAAGTTTAATGAAACTTGATATATGTCTTTTATTGTGTTTTTGAGATGGTGGCTTGTAAATGTATTCAGTAATGTAACCACAGCCCAATCACAGTTCTTAGGAATATACCCGAGAGGAAGCATCATAGTCCTATTTCGCTTCTCTTTGCATTGACATCAAATTAGTGGGTGAATCTCACCCTGGGTCATATTTCACCCCATCCCCCAAAAGAAGAAATTATATTTTGCATGAAAACATTAAGCCTCTTTTTAGTACCAGTTTTTGAATTATTTTCACCACAATTAAGCACACCATTATAAAAAGTATAATCAACAAAGAAAGAAACTGGTATATTAATTAAATTTAGTGTTTATTATTACTTTATGGTAATATATATTGTACTGCCTTTAATTTATGATAATTAAGTAATTAAATTCTAATGAGAATAACCATTAAGAATAATGAAAATTACAAACAATTTCAAAGTAAAACATCCAACTGCATGACAGTAATTAAAATTGGGTCAAAAATGAGTCTTGAAAATATATAAATGAGCTTCATTTTCTTTATGCAAAGCCAGTCAAAATTACCAGTCAGAAGTTCTTTTAGTGATTTTTAAAGAAGTCTCTTCTGGTCACCAAGCCTGCATTTATTTGAGCCAAAATAGAGCAAAAGCAGGAATATTGTGAAATATTTTTACGATTTAAAATAACTGCTTTATATGTGAATATATTTTAAAATGTAATTTATTCTTGTGATCAAAGCTAACATTTCAGCATCATTACTCCAGTCTCCAGTATCACATGATCCTTTATTATTATTATTATTGTTATCAATATTTAAAACAGTTGAGTACCTTTTTTAGGATTTTTTGATCAATAGAAAGATCCAAAGATTAGCATTTATCTGAAATAAAAAGCTTTTGTAACATTATATGCCATACCATTCAAAAGCCTGTTTTTTTTTTTTTTTTTTTTTTTGGGGTGGGGGTGATAGAAATTAATACTTTTTTTTTTTTTTTTAGCAAGGATGCTTTAAGTTGATCAAAAGTGATGATAAAGATATTTATAATGTTACAAAAATATAAATGCTGTTCTTCTGAACTTTTCTTTCATTAAAGAAACCTGATAAAAGCCTACTCATCTGTTTTCAACATAAAATGTTTTTTTTTTAACTGCAAATCAGAATATTAGAATGATTTCTGAAGGATCATGTGACTAGAGTAATGATGATAAAAATTCAGCTTTGAAATCACAGGAATAAATTTTATTTTAAAATATATTCAATAGAAGACAGTTATTTTAAAAAGTAAAAATATTTTTAAAAAATTATAATAAAAATAAAAATAACTCAACGCGAATGAGACCGGAAGCCAGACACATAATATTTATGAATGCCTGCATATGCTCTTATGGGAAAAATAAGGTGGATTGTATGTGTATATATCATAACACATTTCCTGTACTGTTTATGCATTCTGCAGCGGAGGACAGGTTTGATTTTAAAGAGTCGCGCTCGAAATGGGATGAAGACTGGGACAAAAGCAAGGGGGCTTTCCCTTTCAGTGAGAAACTGGGAGAGATCAGCGATAAGATCGGAAGCACCATTGACGACACCATCAACATGTTCCGCAAAAAAGACGACCGGGACGACTCGCCTGACAGATTCAGGTCAGGACCCCCAGGCCATCTTACTCTCCCGTCTCAGATCACCTGGAAACTCATATTCTGCACATCGTATAGCATAAATGCATAAATGTTATAACTAATTATATGAACAAATTGTTGACAGTTGTATCATGCACTGATGGTGTTTTATTCTCAAAACAAGCATTTTGTTAGTGATCTTGCTCAAGCTTATGCTTTGTCTTCTCTGTATAGTGAAGGAGATGAGGACCGTCGGGGAGCACGCAATGGGCAGTCGGGGAGATCAGAATTTAAAGATGATGAAGAGACAGTGACAACCAAAAGCGTCCAGATTGTCCAGGCCACAGAGACCACTGCTACTCGTAAGAGAGGAGGCGTTCCCTCCAAAACGATAGACCTGGGAGCAGCTGCGCATTACACTGGCGATAAAGCCACCAACGCAAACACAAGCCAGGTAGATAAAAGAAAATGTAGCTACCAGCACTAGTTCCTGTTTTCTTGTTTAATTAAACCTCTCTAGCATTTGGACACATTGATAATGCAACTTTAAGGAGGGGTTTGCTAATAAATAGTGTGAAATTAAATCTTAATTGTGACCCTGGACCACAAAACCAGTTGTTAGGCCAGTTGTAGGCCAAATATTGTCCTATCCTAACACACCATACATCAGTGGAAAGCTTATTTATTCAGAAGTCTCAATGTAAAAAAATAGACCCTTATAACTGGTTTTGTTGTCCAGGGTCACAAATGTATTCAAATAACATAACATAGACTCTACACTGACATCTTGTGGTAGCTGTTAAGAGTGTTTTCAGTTTGTTCTTTTTGCCATAGGCCAAACCAGCAGTGAGCCAGCCCAGTTCTGGTCTGGTGGACTTGTTCTCAGCAGAACCTGCACCTGCTCAACCAGCTTCCCAAGGTAACAATAGTAACATGCATCCTCTAAGTGAAGAATATCATGGTGGATATTCAGTTTTGGCAGAGGAAAATATTCAAGATATTATAGAATGCCTTTTTTAAAATGTGTATGTATTTGATTTGTGGTTCAGCACTACTTAAACAACTGAACATGCAAGAACAGTTCACATTAGGATGGTTAGGAGAAATAATATTGAAGGGTTTGTCCCTAAAGGAAGGAGGGTAGCACTGTCTAGTCCAGGGGTGCCCAAAGCTGGTCCTGGAGGGCTGGTGTCCTGCAGAGTTTAGCTCCAATTTGCCTCAACACACCTGCCGGGAAGTTTCTAGTATGCCTAGTAAGAGCTTGATTAGCTGGTTCAGGTGTGTCTGACTGGGGTTGGAGCTAAACTCTGCAGTACACCAGCACTCTAGGACCGAGTTTGGGCACCCCTGGTCTAGTCGATTAGTTCACTTGTTAAACTATAGGTCCCACAAATTCTTTGGTTTTTCAGCATTTTTGTGTAGTTGAACACTTTCCAACAAGGACTGTATGATGTTGAGATCCATCTTTTCACAACTGAGTGACTCATATGCAACTATTACCAAAGTTTCAAACGCTCACTGATGCTTCAGAAGGAAACACGATGCATTAAGAGCCAGAGGGTAAAAAAAAAATTAATTTGAAGATCAGGGTAAATTTAACTTCTGTCTTCTGGGAAACATGTAAGTATCTTCTCTAGCTTCTGAAAGGCAGTACTAAATGAAAAAATATGATATTTAGGCAAAATAAGAATAAGGTACACATCTTTATTCTGTTCAAAACTTTACACCCCCGGCTTGTAATGCATCTTTTTTCCTTCTGGAGCATCAGTGAGCATTTGAACTTTTTGTAATAGTTGCATATGAGTACCTCAGTTGTTCACAGTGTGAAAAGATGGATCTCAAAATCATACATTCATTGTGGTAAGGGTTCAAATACACAAAAATGCTGAAAAACCAAAGAATTTGTGGGACCTGTAGTTTAACTGTTCAGGACAAACAAAAAGGAAGCACTATGCCATTAGTTTGGTGCTGTAGACGTATCCTACTAAATGGGAGGGCGCACAGTGAAGTTTAGCATATGCACACTCCTGCGCTCCTGCTGCCTGCTGAAGCATTTAGTCACCGGGGCCAGATGTCAAAGCGGTCCCTGGTGGGTGTGTAGTGCTGAGCAGATGCATAGATCCCTCTCCTCACTGTCCTGCTCCCTCCTCCACCAGGCAAACAGCTGCATCTGTCCTCCTCCAGATAGCTCCGGCCACAGGCTGCTGGAATGTAACGTGACCGGAGTCTGTGTTGTGTGTGTGCTCCTTACAGACTCCAACAGATGTTTCTTATTTCTGTGTTCACCATTTTTGTCTTTTCCGTAGGACAATTAGAAGGAGACTGATATGTTTCACAAATCTAGAATGTCATAATTGAATCTCTCTCTTTTGTTCTAGGTTCAGGCTCTGACCTGATTGGAGGTTTTGCTGATTTCTCTTCTGCTGCAGCTGCAGCCAGTCTTCCATCATCAGCTGGTATGTTTATGTAACCTCCTAACACACCATGAAGTCAAAAATACACCATGAAACTCTTGATTATTTTTACTTCTACTTTGTACAACACATACTTCTGTTCAAAAGTTTGGAGTCAGTACATTTTTTTAAAAATAAATTTTACTTTAATTTAGCAAGAGCACATTGAAGACTTTTACATTGTTACAAAACATTTTTATTTTAAATAAATACATCATGGTTTCCACAAAAATATTAAGCAGCACAACTGTTTTCAACATTCACATTAATTAATCTCTCTTTAGCACCAAGTCAGCATATTAGAATGATTTCTAAAGGATCATGTGACACTGAAGACTGGAGTAAAGATGCTGAAAATTCAGCTTTGCTGGAATAAATTACATTAAAAAAAAAAAAAAAAATTTAAATAGAAAACAGGTTAAATAAGTATTTTGAATAAGTAATGACACTTTACTGTGTTTTTGATCAAATAAATGAATCATTGGTGAGCAAAAGAGACTTCTTTTTGAAAACCATTTACAAAACCTTACCTTCCCCAAAGTTTTGAACAGTTGTGTGTTTTCAAAACTGACTCTTAATTGGTATTAAGAAAGCCCTATATAATTAGGTAGGTTTTGAGTTCATATGACTCCAATCAGACATGTTTCTCAAGGCAGTTAGCACTTAGGAAAAAGGGAAAAAAATGTAAGTGCTTTAAATGGGAAGAATTTAAACACACAATTACTCTGAGAAGGTTTTACTGTGCAATCTGTTAGAACCGCATGCTGTTCGTACAATATTGAAATCACCACCACCAATAATATCAGAACTAGCAACCAAAAAAATCTAGATAAATTTGTTGTAATAATCGATTAGTCAACCATCACTACCCTATTATTATCCCTAATATACTGTAACTTATGTTCTTTTAAAGATATGCAACTCCAAGAATAAAAAGTCTTGTTTGCTTTTGCCAAAAGTCTCTATTTTTTTTCTAATTAAACTCACATGTTAAAATAAAAGCCTTAAGGGAGTGCAACTTGAAAGACACAAAGTGGTGATATGTGTGTGTTTTTATATGGTTATTTAAATATAGTTCTGGGAATATAACAGAAGGCTGTTTGTTTTTTCTGCTGGACTGGAGTTTGCCATCCTCAGCTGGCTGTTTATGAAATACTCCAAGCAGAAAGCTCTTAAATAGTGAGAGGAGGGGGCAGCCATATGGTGGGCTGCTGTGCTAAAAGCTAATGAGCACAGACACTTTTCAGCTCTTGTTGGGTGTGACACGTCACCCTCTGCATTTCTGGGACTGAGCTGAAGTGACGGAGAGTCTGAGATTCTTTTTGATGTTCATGCATCTTCAGTGCCCTGATAGTTTCATCGCTGGTTCTCTTGCGTTTCTTTAGATTTTTGTATTGCTCATTTGCATGCAAATGCACATCCTCTGCTAGATGATAAAGCCTGACATGAAGCATGATTTGTGTAGTAAAAGCACAAATATGCCTTTTGATCAAAAGCTTCATAACTATTGCAACTTTCTCCTGTGTTCCCTGTGCGCTCTATAATGTTTGTGCTTCTCCATGTGCCATTTGTCTTTCTTCAGCACCAGTGTCTAGTGGGAATGGAGACTTTGGTGATTGGAATGCTTTTCCTACAGCCCAGCCAGCCGTCCCTGCAGCTCAGCCAGTTAACCCTGCAGGAATAGACCTTTTTTCAGGTCTGCAGGCGGCCCCTGCTCCTGCCCCTGCATCCACAGCACCCTCTTCCGACCTCTTTGACCTAATGGGTTCCTCTCAGACCGCTAACTTCAACACCTCCCAAAGCATGAACTTCTCCATGACCACCTCTCAGACCATTGGCATGTCAGCATCCAAATCACAGGTGCCTGCTGCTCAATGTATCTCCTATATATTTCTAATATCTATGATATTATATTGTCATGTTTTTATCGATCAGGACCCCATGAAATGGGGTTTTCCTTCCCATTCTGATTACCTATTGGTTTTGCTGCTTGCTATTGCTATTGGCTTGGAGGTGTTATGTTCTCATCCTTGGAGAATTTTATTGAATGAAAATTTATATTTAGCTTTTGTATTAGGAATGAGTCATCAGTATTTTTTTTTTTTTTGAGAAGAGAAAAATTATACACTACCATTCCTTCTTTTGAACTTTATTGAAGAATCCTGAAAAAAATACTCTCCACAAAATATTATTTGTATAAACATTGAATGATTGAATAGAATTACATCATTCTAATTACACACATAGAATGATTTCCAAAGGATCATGTGATACTGAAGATTAGTGGCTGTTGAAAATTCAGCTTTGCCATCACAGGAATAAATTACATTTTAAAATATATTAAAAACATTTTTTTAATGTTAAGGGGAGACACTGCATGCAAAAACACTGTTAATGTTTTTTTTTTTTAGCACGTTATCTATTTGTGTCAATAGACTTCAATTACAATACATATTTTTAAAGGCCGTTTTCTCAGAATTAATGTTTTCTCCTAAACTGAGCCATAAATCTCCACTTCAGTAGCACTTACACACACCAAACATTTTTATTCCTGTCTATATCCTGAAGGTTTTTACAGAGGGATTTGTTCATATATAATTTGCTTGATTTTATACAACATTTTATTCCCCCCAAAAAACTGTAAAAATATATTGTTTTCTGTCTGTTCTAAGTATTTTCTGAATTATAGCGTGACAAAAATTAGATACCAAGGATTTCCTCTGTAAAAACATTTGACTCTAATGTCAAAAAAAAAAAAACATTTTAGAAAACTTGTAATACAATTTTTTTTTGCAATTAGCAGTGTATTCAATCAACTGGGTAAGTAAGGTGATAACTATTAGGTTTTTTTTTTTTGTTTTTTTTTTACCCTATTCACCTGCAGTGTCTCTCCTTCATATACCAAGATTTTACTGTTTTCACAATTTTTGTTTAAATAAATGCAGCCTTGTTGAACATAAGTGACATAAGAGTACAAAAATGGCAGCAATTACAACAAAGACCCACAATCATGACAAATAAACGCCACAAAACTTTTGATTATGAAAATTTTTTACTGTGCCATTGTATTTATGTAGTTTTAGCCAAATGAGTGCCTATGCATTTCATTAGGTACTACACCTATAATAGACTTTTGTGCATTGGCGTCCCTCAACATTCTGTTTACAGCACCATAAAGAATAAAGATGAAACCAAGTCATGTAGAGTTGCACATAGATAATGTGGTTTTCATTCAGATCCCCCATCTGTGGAGTACTTAATGCAGCTCATCTAAGTGGAACTGCACACTAAACACTATTTACGCAAGAAAAGACAATTCTGGCCGAGGTTCAGAGCCAGCGGTTTAGAGAGCAGGCAACATGAAAGCGAAACGAGCGAGGGTTAACACGCAGCATCGGCACAATTTTCCACCCACCCCCTCCTCATTACCCATCAACCCCGGTCCCCTTGGGACGCCCATCACAGAGAATGGCAGAATGAGGAGGAACAAGTTTAAGTCAGAAAACCATTAAATTGAAACAAAAGCCTTGCACAAAGATAATATTTGCATGCTAAAAGCCTGACCTACTTTAAAATGGCAAGTTTTGTTTGGCTAAAGTAAAAAGCAGCCCCCTGATGGTATAATTAGAGGGACTCGAGATGCATTTTCGCATGCTGAAATAATTTTAGGAGAAGACAATGCCTCTCAACCAGCATTTCTGTCTTGTTTAACTTAAGAGTCTTGATAACCCTGAAATACCACAGCGTAATGTTCTGGAGTATTAATACTGTCTTTCATCTTCTCTGACTTGTGTCATTCTGCCATTGGCAAAGATTCATGGTCATTGGAGAATTTTAATTATCATGCTTGAACTGCAGCAGAGCAGTATCATCTTAACATAATCAGAGAAAACATTGTTTTTGATTAGATGGGTACTATCATATATGGTTTGTTCCTAAACTGATTTGATTTTCTTTGTCTTTGCAGCCACTTCAGCCAATGGGGAACCCACTGATGCCCCAGCAACCGATGGCCCAGAAGCCCAATCCCAAAGCCGCTTTGCCTTCCACCTGGTCCAACTCTAATGTAAACATAAGCCTGGACTACCTTGGCCCTGGCATGCACCCACCCAAACCTTCTCAGCCCACACTCAACATGATGCAGCAAGGTAAGCATAGATGCTGATAAAAGGGGCTTTCGCAGCACGTAGTTATAGAACTAGCTAGCATGGTGGTTCATACAGAACCAATTTCCCCCTCAGGCCATTTTCCTGGTTGCATTTGCACCAGCAGCTGGAACGCTGAAGTGGCCAACAGCAAAGTTTTTGTGCGCTGCATTTACAAACGTCAACAACCGTTTTGTTGTGTGTCATAGATTTCGTGATAACAGAGATGGAATGTAAACGCGCAATTTACGTGATTCATAAAGCGTGAAAATCTGACTAAATCTCTTATGACAATTTACGTAACATCAAGGCTGAGAAAAGATGCTGTTATCGTAAATATTTTTACATGGCTTTTTAAAAATGCCAGGTCGCTGGTGTTTCGCATTCGTTTGGCCAATCAGCATACACTTAAGTCACTGGTAGTTTCTATAGAACTTTTTTAGACCCTACTTTGAAATAGGAGCTAATTTAGTTTCCCCAAACAAGTTCCTGAACACGCTAAAAAGCAGGTAGTTCTGCCAATAGTTCTAGGAACTATGAAAAGGTTCGTCTGGTGTGAAAGCCCCTACAGAGTGTCTGGGACATGACTGAACCTGAAGTTCAAAAAATGAAATGAGCTCAAAAGAATTAAAACAAATCTATATGAGCAGGGTTCGTACAATGTGCTTAAAATGCTTGAAGTACTTGAATTTGACTTTTTGAAATAAGTGTTTAATTCTTTTTCAGTTAGCACAATAAATATATATATAAATAAATAAGCTTTCCATTGATGCATGGTTTGTTATGACAATATTTGGACAATATTTAAGACAATATTTGGCTGAGATACAACTGTTTGAAAATCTGGGTGCAAAAAAAACCCAATTATTTAGAAAATTGCCTTTAAAGTTGTCTAAATGAAGTTCTTAGCAATGCAAATTACTAATCAAAAATTATGTTTTGATATATTTAAGATAAGAAATGTACTAAATATTTTCATGGGGCATGGACTTTATCTTAATATCCAAATATTTTTTGGCATAAAAGGAAAATCGATAATTTTGACCCATACAATGTATTTTTGGCTATTGCTACAAATATACCCATGCTACTTTAGACTGGTTTTGTGGTCCAGGGTCACATATCTATTCACGCAAAATTCACAATACATCATACAAAAAAATGTAAAAAACATCATACATTTTTCGCTTATTTTAGTTAATGTCAGAAAACTAGCGAGCAAAGACAGTAGAAGTACTGACAATGTTGTGTAAACATGGCTGAAGACACAAAACGAGCTACAGATGAACCAAACTAATTGAGTCATTTACGCTGGAGCCGCTCCAATTGATTCAAACTCATGACTTCAGTTGTTCATTTCAAGTGATTCAGTAACAGAAACCAGATAAAATTGAAAGAGCCATTCATTTTTCATTTTCACCATTGCTTGTAATGATTTTAAAAAGCACGTAGTGATGGGTGAAACAGAGCTTGAAACTCAGAAGAAATGAAACCATTTTGTTGCAAAACGATTAACTGATTTGAAGTGCTCCAAATGGAAATCTGAATTTGTTTCAGATTGGGACTTTAACGTTTAATTTAGATCGCAACTTTGGAGTGGGTTGACTTAGACTGGGACCTCAAATTATGTATTGTGAATCATTTCATTTAGATCAGAACTTCACGTATCGCAAATCATTTGATTCAGATCCAGACTTTGGAGAGTGTATTGCGAATCAAAGTTCCAATTGAAGTCAAATGACTTGCTGATCTGAAATGATGATTTGCGAAGCATTATTCAGATAATTTGATTTAGATCGTAACTTTGTAGCAGGTTAGTGTGAAATGTGAATCACTCGATTCCGATCAGGAATTTGGAGTGATTTTGCAAATCTTTTTAAGTAGTAGAAAACATCAAACCATTAAGGTAGTACAGTTATAAAAACAAAACAGAAAAAGGTAGAAAGTATACACAAATACAAGTCTCTTAAGAAAATGAACCATGGTTTTATAATAGTAAAAGTGTTGTATACTTTGTAATATTTTAACAGTAGTATTTTGCATGTGCTTCACTTTATTTTTGCCATTTTTATATAAGTATATTTTTATTTATCTATTTATTTAGAGTTTGAAATAGAAGACACTTAAAACAGGGTTTGTACAAGGTTGTTAAACTGCTTGAAGCACTTGAATTTGACTTTGAAATTTAAGTCCTGGAAAACCCTTGAAAATAGCAGTATTCCTAGAGAGGTACTTAAAAGGTGCTTGAATTATTGAAAGACAATATGTCTATGAAGTAAGTGTTTAATTTGTTTTATTAAGCACGCATCTTTTCGCGCAATTTTTAAAAAATCATACTTTTAGTTGTATGCCATGTCATAAAACTATTGAGCTAAACCAGCAGTAGTACTGACAGTGTTGTACATGGCTGAAGATGCAAAAAGAGGAACATATGAACCAAATCAGTTGAGTGAGTCATTTAAGCTGGAACTGCTCCGATTGACTCGTGACTTCTTTTCATTTCAAGCTATTCACTAATAAAAACCAGATTAAATTAAAAGAGCCATTCATTTTCGAATTTCGACATTGCTTGTAATGATTTTATCAACCATTTAAAAACCATTGCATTGCAACATGAGTTACGGTTTTGGAGTGAATGATCACAAATCATTTGATTCAGATCGGGCTTTCAAATCGCGTATCGCGAATCGTTTGATTTAGAGCAGGTTGACTTAGATTGGGACTTTAAATTGTGTATCGTGAATCATTTGCTTTAGATTGGAACTTTGTGCTTCACGTACTGATTCAGATTGGAATTTTGTGTATCACAAATCAATTGATTTAGATCGGAACCTCAAGTTGCGTATCGTGAATCATTTGATTTAGATCAAGACTTCGGATCGGGTTCACAGATCATTTGATTTAGATTAGCACTTTGTGTATCTCAAATAATTAATTTAGATCGGAACCTCAAGTCGCGTATCGCAAATCATTTGATTTAGATCAGGACTTCAGAGCGGGTTTGTGAATCAATTAATTTAAATTGGAACTTTGTGTATCATGAATCATTTCTTTCAGATCAGGAGCGGGTTCTTGAATCATTAAATTTGAGATTCACGCTCCGAGTCCTGATCTGAAATGATGGTTTGTGATTCATTATTCAGAACGAGACTTCGCAGCATGGATTGCAAATCATTTGATTCAGATCAGGACTTCAGAGCGGTCTCATGCATCTTTTTTTCTTTTTGTTTTTTTGTTTTTTCTTAAACAGTAGAAAATATCATATATAACTGGGATCCTTGATTGAAGTCCTTAAAAATCAAAAAAGGAGTGCTTGAAAAGTCCTGAAATTTTATTTTACAGTATCTGTATGAACCCTGTATGAGAAACAGAGAAAATGAGTAACTAACTCAACTAACAAATTAAAAAATATATATGACAAATGAAATATAAATGCAGAGGTATAATAATATAACACAAAAGTATGATGAAGTAAATGAAAACTAGATTCAGAAAAAACGACGACAATGTTCTTATTATACTTTGTGACTCTATGTTTATGAAATCTGACTAAAATCAAGATCATTACTATTAGAGTTTGAAACCTTTTTAGTGTGTTTTCATTTAATTTATATTGTTTTTTAATTAATACTTCGTTACACTACTGTTCAAAAGTGTGTGTGTGTATATATATTTATTATTAGCAGTATAACACATTTAATCAGTTTGACATTTTATACAACAAAAACAAAAGAATTGAGCCTTTATTTTCATTTTTTCCCTGTCTGTTTATCTTGCAATAGGAGGTCAGACTCCTGTGAATATGATGAATCAGGGCTTTGCTGGAATGAATCTGGGCATGCAGGCTGCTCCTGCAATGGTCAGACCGCCCACCAACACCATGATGGGAGGAATGAACATGGGCATGCAGCCTGGCATGACAGGTAGCACCATGCCCATGCCAAACATGGGAGGGATGCCAGTCAATCAAGGCATGATGGGAATGAATATGAACATGGGCATGTCTACAGCTCAAATGGGGATGCCAGGAAACATGGGCATGGGTACGGGAATGCCGGTCATGGGCATGAACCCTGCCATGGGACAGCCTAAACAAGATGCCTTTGCAGATTTTGCCAACTTTGGGAAATGAACTGCAGAGTATTAAGTGAACAGTCCTTCTTTAGATATGACCATGAAGACGCTATGAAGAGCTAGAAGACAAAGACTACTTGAAAGATGTCAAATAAAGCCACGCAGGAAATGTTTTTTCAAACTGGATGATTATATTATTTTCAATGTTCTTCTGATCAGCTGTACCAAGGAGCCCTATGGAGGGTGGCTGGTTTGTGCTCAGAATCATTTCAGTCATTGCACACGCACGTCCCACGTTTACATTGCGTCGGGATATCGCTTTAAGGAATGTGATGATCGCGAATGACTCCGGTTGACTTCTTAACTTCTTAATTAAACCCAGGAAGTATTGGGTTCCTAATGCTGTAGAGAAATCCTAATGATCAGTTCTGACCTTTCCTTCACTCCGCCTTAAGATGATAACCTGTAAATATTTTTGCGCGCAGACAATAAGTTATTGAGTTGCAAGATTAATGAATTATGATGGTGAGGATTTTTGTATGGAGTAAAGTTTCTGATCACTTGCCATTTTGTATTTGATTTTTAGTCAAATAACCATTTTCTGAAGAGAAATGAAGTACTCAGACATCAATTCCAAATCATAACCCTTGTGGCCTTAAATAGTTAAAGTGTACTTTTTCAATGAAAACCTGATTTTTTTTTTTTTCATCTTTATGAAAATGCAAAATCTGTCTTTAAAACACATGGTGCCTATCAGTCCCTTGCCTTTTTTTCTAAAAAAAAAAACAAAACAAAACAAAAAAAAACAACTAAAATTCTTAGGATGAAATTAAAAGTACAGTATTTATTAAAGGTACTGTTAAAGAAGATATATCTAGTACATATGTGCACATTTATGTTTTTGCATGGTTAAATTATAAGGAAGAGTTTGGGTGACTAAAATATTTTATATATGACAGAACCTGAAATGGGTTCATATTTTATGCAGTTCTGCTTATGCTGAGTGAGGCTGTGTGTTTGTAAGGTCTGGTAGCAAAGAGCTGGATGCTGTATCCAAAAGGACCATCACTGTATTGTCAAGATCATCTGTTTCTGTCCACAGTGTCCGCTAAAGCTAACCAAGCCCCTCTCTTCCATTCTGAGGCTTTTTACAAGCAAAATGACCAAATTCTTCCTTGTTTCTTTTTTTTCCGAAGGGTTGGTTTAGGTTTATGTTGTCAGGTCTGTTGGGTTCTGTAGGATCTCAACTATTGAGTGGTTAGGGGTTAGGGAGTGTTACAGGAAACACTATATGTTTATGCAAATCTGCAGCAAGCAACAAAAAAGCAAAATCTTCCACTGAGAATGTTTAATGTTTTCTGTTTCATACAATGATTTGATTGTACTTATGATCTTTTATGAATGACAATAAAAATTTGATTTCCATTTTAATTGTGAAGCTTGTTGTTTTTATCTTCTCTAATCAATCTGGTGTCTTAAAAATAGTCTGTTCTTAGGGCCCTCTAAGGACCTGACTCCAAACGTTAACTTTGCATGCATTAATAGGATGAAAGCAGTACAGCCACATGTCCCATTTTCACTGGATCCTTTGCCAGTGAACTTTTTAATTGGCGTAAAATTAATAAGTCATCTTGAGAAACTTGAGCTTAATAAAAGAGAAGGGCCAATAAAAGAGAACTGGCCACGGTTCTGATGTCTATTTTGTATAATTTTTAAAATAAATTCAGTACATGATGCTATATCCTAACATGTGTCTGTAGCCGATGCCAAATAGTGATTTTATGAATATGCAACAAAATGTACAACCTTTCCTCATAAATAAATAGTGGTAGAGGATGCTGAGATTTTCATTACTAGGCAAAGCTGTGAAAGACTATTTACAGTTCAAGTTTTCTAATAGGTAGTCTATACTATTATGCTGGGAAAACAAACTAATTCTTTGCTAGGTTATGCAATTTTGTTTAAACCATAAATATCTGTAACCATGACAGAACATCTTCATACAACAATAGTAGGAATGGTTTAATAGTATTATATTCACCTTAATTTTAAACACTGAAGTAAGCCTATGGGCGAGACTTCCGGTTCAGTAGCTGTTATAAGGAGTTAACTAGAAGAATAACAACGTGCAGTAAACGGTAAAACTGTTCGCATTACAAACCAGTGTGTTCATAATTAAGATAATAGATTCAAATAATATGGACACCATTTTGCAATATCAAGGAGCAAAACCAGCTGTTTTGTACAGCTAAACACAGCTGGACGACGGGGTTACCAGGTTTAACAACAAAACCCGCCCAATTGCTACTCAAAACTAGCGTTTCCCCTGTTAAAAATGGCGTTCCGCAGGTAAATACACGTTTTTTGGCGGGGATTCCCCTGGTAAAATTCGAATTCCAGGGGAAAAATATCACGTTTTAACAGCGTTAAAGTAGCTCAATTCTGCGGGAAACCGGACTTGGCAACACTGCTGGACGAGGATGAGACGGGAAGCCAGTCCCATGAAGTTTACAAATGGCTGCGTCCACTCTTACGGAAAAATAAGGTGGTTATGGACATGCGATTGAGTAAATCACATGGAAGACACTTCTCTGAAGAGAAAGTGTTTTTATATAAATATTCTTCATGAGGGGAGTAACGTGTATATGGCTAATATATGCAGTGAGGGAAAAATAACACTCAAACACGTCAAGACAAAAAGCCTTGAGTGCTACATGCAATTTCCAGCCTCAAAAAGCTCAATTAACCCATTTATGCTGTTTTTTGAAATCCATGGAGACCCAACTGCATTTTTTTTGCACTGAAAGAGGTAAACGTCTAATAGAAAATTCAGTTTGACAGGAAAATAAGAGTATGTATTGGCTGGCCATTTTAGTGGGGTTGACAGCTGAAGGGAATTTTGGCAAAAACTTGGCAAATATATTGTTATTTTTCCCTTGATAGTTTATAAAATGTAACAAAATAAGACTAAATGTGCATTGTTTAATGCTTACAGTGTATCAGTGTCTTACTTCCCCCTAGTGGTCATACAAAGCAAACACAAACAACGTGCAGAGTATGTGACCGTAAAGGGATAGTTCACCCAAAAAATTAAAATTGTGTCATTAATTACTCACCCTCATGTCTTTCCAAACTCATTAGACTTTTGCTCATCTTCAGAAAACAAATGAAGATATTTTTGATTAAAATTCAAAAGCTGATTCTGCAGCAAGGGTACTACCACGTTCATGGTTCAGAAAGGTACCAAGAACATTGACAAAATAGTCCATGACATCAGTGGTTCAACCATAATGTTATGAAGCTACGATATTTTTGTGCACAAAAAAAATCTAAAATAACAACTTTATTCAACAGTTCTTCTTCTCCGTGTGACCCTAGTGCCATTTTGGAGAGAACCACGACACATGCATGTGCTTTTATCTGCAGATAAACAACACATCGAACGTGGTAGGACCCCCTGTCTTTGGAGGATCAGAGAACTCTCGGATTTCATAAAAAATATCTTAATTTGTGTTCTGAAGAAGAACGAAGGTCTTACGGATTTGGAACGACATGAGGTTAAGTAATTAATGACAGAATTTTAATTTTTGGGTGAACTATCCTTTTCACTCATAAACACAACGGCCAACCACAATTAAAAATAGGTCATTTTACTCAGCTTTTAACATATTATTTTCAGCTGTTGATATACATATCAATATGATACACTCATTTAACAAAACCTTTCTGGGTGATCTCCATAGAAAATAAATTAATATTTCATCTGGGTAGTTATCTTGGGATTTAGTCCTGCTGTATGTTCACAAGAAGAACGTTTTCTCCTCGTATAAAAAGCTGATTGACATGACGTGTGTGCACTCTTCCATACTCCACTTTAGGCTTGGTTTCAGATTTTTGTGTCACTTTTAATGTAGTCTTGTCTTTCTCAGAAGGTTCAGATCTCTCCTGGGTATGTTTGGGATCAGTTCTCCTGAGATGAGAGGAACTACTTTGTAGCTCTGACTTCCTCTCAACTGCACTGAAGGCCACAGTCTCTTGAACTTTTAGTTTTTCGAATAGCTGTAATAGAAAATTCATTCAATTAGGTTCTTCAGTATAAAGCACAATAAAAAAAGGTTTATTTTCCTATTTAATATTTTTTAATCAATACTAGATGTGATTAAGGATTAATAACTACTAGTTGTTCTGAATTTTTAGATGTACACTACCAGTCAAAAGATTTTGAACAGTAAGATTTTCAAAGTTTTTTAAAGAATTCTCCTCTGCTCACCAAGCCTGCATTTATTTGATCCAAAATACAGCAATTTTTTTATTTGAATATTTTATGAAGTAATTTATTCCTGTGATCAAAGCTAAATATTCAGCATCATTACTCCAGTCTTCAGTGTCACATGATCTTTCAGAAATCATTCTTATATGCTGATTTGCTGTTCAAGAAACATTTTATTATTATTATTATTATTATCAATATTTAAAACAGTTAAGTACATTTTTCAGGATTTTTTGATGAATAAAAAGATCCAAATATCAGCATTTATCTGAAATAAAAAGCTTTTGTAACATTATACACTATACCATTCAAAAGCTTGGAGTCAGTATAATTTTTTTTGATGATAGAAATTAATACTTTTATTTAGCAAGGATGCTTCAAATTGATCAAACGTAATAATAAAGACATTTATAATGTTACAAAAGATTTCTATTTCAGATAAATGCTGTTCTTCTAAACCTTCTATTCATCAAAAAAACTGAAAAAATTCTACTCAGCTGTTTTAACATAATAATAATAATAATAAGCAGCAAATCAGAATGATTTCTGAAGGATCATGTGACTGTGTAATTATGCTAAAAATTCAGTTTTGAAATCACAGGAATAAATACATTAAATACATACATTTTAAAATATATTCAAATATAAAGTTGTTATTTTAAATGAATTTTATGTTTTTGCTGTACTTTGGATCAAAAATAAAGGCAGGCTCTAGGAGCAGAAGAGCCTTCTTTAAAAACATTAAAAATCCTGTTCAAAAACTTTTGACTGATAGTGTATGTTCAAATGTTTTTAAATACATCACCCTTGTGACAGTAAGCGCTTTCTCGTGATAGAGTGCTTGTCCCAAAAGTGGCTCCCTGTAGGTTTCGTCTACATCCACCATTGCCTGTCAGAAAAAGCAGGAAAAAAAAGAGAAAATGTTTAAATGTTTAATGATTATTAGTAGTGAAAATAAGATAATTTAATACTTACCAGGTTCCAAAACTTATCAAATGCCACCACAAAGCCAGAACACACTCCCCGGAGTCCTTTAAAGGTCCGGATGTGGACTTTGACTCTGATTTTCTCCTGAACACATTTGTTTAGCTGTCCTAATGGACTGCCCGTGTGCACTGCAAAAAAGAGACAGAGCCTAGTGAGCTAACTACATAGAAAGCATTTTATTTGTTGTGAATCAACAGGTATGTGTTTATCATCGTCTTGTGACCTAGACAGTAAAGAGGGAAACATACGTGGCATTCTGGTAAGCACATTTTTAGCCGTTTTTCGCTGTCGAGGAGGTCGCTTGACTCCGCTTCCCTCTCCCTCCTCGACCGGGTTGTTCACCATGAGTCTCTTCAGCCTTTCTATCCTCTCCGGGTCTGCTTTACCCTTCTGTGCTTTTCGGAGTCTTTTCTCGACATTTTCGGGTTTCGCTCGGCCTCGACCGCCTTTCATGAAGCTCTCATATTCTGCGATGTTATTAAAACACTTGATTTTGGGGTAAGGCAGTTGCACTTGTGGGGAATACAAAGCGAGCAGAGGGTCAAACTTATCCGAACTGATGTCCAGCTTAGTTTCGATATCATCTTCGTCAGTTTCTATTTTTTGACTGGAGGTCTCGGTTGTGGTTTGTTGGTCAGATGTTTGAGAAGGTGCTGAACAGCGCTCACTTTCTGACTGTCTCTCACCCTCCTCCATTTTTGAATGAGCCGCAGACTGTGCGGAGAATCATGGGTAACTTTTCTGTGTGAAGCCGACGATGAAAACCATCGATGACGTAAAGGTTTCCTGTCAAATATACTAGTACAATATTACTTATATAGCTTTTAAAACAGTTTATTTATTTAATCTTTATTATTATTATTATTATTATTATTATTTTGTTATTTATTTATTATATATAGTCAAACCAAAATTTATTAGACACCTTCAACATTTCTCACATTATGACAGTTTATTCGCTATTGTTTAGAAAATAGTAATAAAATATGACAAGAAAACTGTGTTGAACAAATTCATCTTGACAGTGTCAGAAAACTTTGATAAAAAGGTATGTAATGGATTACAATCAACCAAAAATTCAGACAACTGTTAGTATCACAGTATTTACACAACTATTAATACAAGAAATGCTTAATTTTGTCCTGTCTGTGGTGTAAAAAGGTCACATTAGCAATTAAAGAAAAAACACTTAAGCAAAACAAGGTCAGGTCAAGTGTCTAAATAATTTTTGGTCCCAATTTTTTTTTTTTTTCCTCAATTCTACTGTTAATCCACTGTATGAAAATTTTTTGCATATACGTCACATTTTACTTTATTTTGCTATCCTCACTTACATAAATGAACTATGGTGACCTGCACCCACTAGTATATATCCACAGATATATCAAAAATTATATCTGGTGTCTGAATAATTTTTGGTTATAAATTATATAAATAGTGATTTGCTTGTAATGTCACTTCTTTGTGTGTAATTTTGATATGTTCTGTACTTATATCTTTGGGAGCTTGGCATTAATTAAAAACAATTTCAATTTATTAAAAATTAAAAAATAACAAAATTACTACAAATAAAAATTATAAAAACTTAAACACACACAAAAAAAACAAAAAAAACAAAAACTAATTCAAAATATTAATAAAATCTATAGTATCTCAATTATACTAAAATAACACTGATTTGTAAGTAACTATTTGTGATTTTTACCCTCCTGTTGTATTGTTTTTTTGTCAAGGAATATTATCCACATAATTTTTTTTCTTTATTATCTCTTAAATAAACAGATTGCTAAATAGATAAATTATAAACAATATTATTATAAATAAAAATATTATTATAAATATTAGGATTTAATTATTTGTATTATTATTGTGTATTTTTAATTTCTGAATAATATTTTTAATTCGACTTATTTAAATCTTATTTCTAGTCTATGTATGTGTGTACCCAAAGCTTTTGGAAACTACGACAAATTTCGTTTCTTTTTCTTTTTTTCTTTCTTTCTTTTTTATTATGCTTTTAACAACAACATATACAATGAAAGGGAAGCAAGGAAAAAATAAAAAAAAGATTACTATGAAACGAGGTTTTTTATTTGAAAACTTACACCTATGAATATGATATCTGACTAATAAAATAATAAGGCTGATCACATAAGCCTAATTTCAAACTTGACGATCATACTTTAAATATCCAAAATGATATTTTTACAGTAACACACGTTTTGTGTGTTTGTGCACACTTGTTGGCGAATAAAGCTGGTCTGTTACCGCTTCCGCATTCGTTCTCCTCCCCGTCAGTAGGTGGCAGAGCACTCTCACACATACAAACTGAACGTACTACACGTAGAAGTATGTGTTCGTGATGTATTGTTCTAAAAGAAAACATTACCGTATTGCGTACACGTTGTTTTTATAAAATCACACAATAGAGAATCAGTATACCAAATGCTGTCCTCTTGGCTAGAAGGATGTTTTAAAGATGTGTGGCGCTGCTTTCGATTTAAGTTACGGTGCTCCGGTGGTGTGTTGTAATAACCCATAATAGAAAAATGCTGTGTGAAGAATACCAGAAAATGAGGAATCCGTTTGTATTCCTTCAAGAGTCAAGTATATAAATTACTGGTATGGATACGTGAACAACTGTTGATGTGAAGAGAATGTCAGTGGATATAAAACAAACATGATGGTACGACAAAACAGCTGATCTTAAAGTGGACGTGGAGACTTTGTCAGCACTCTGGACATTCCTGTAAGAAACATATCATCTTAACAAGAACTACGTTCTAGTATTATGACTTAAAGATAATTTATTAATATATACACTATATTTATTAACAGTACATCACTGTTTTGTTTTACTAGGTTGTCATTAGAAATGGAGTTTCCAGGACATAGTCAGCAGCTCCTGTCCAGCTTGCGCTCTCAGCGTCTGCAAGGTTTCCTATGTGACTGCACTGTGCAGGTCGGCCCGACTCGTTTCGGAGCCCACCGTGCCGTATTGGCCTCTTTCTCCCCTTTCTTCCATATGTTTTACTCAGATCAGTCAATGGGGAACACCAGCACAATCAATGGAGGACCACAAAGAGACACAGTTACAATTAATGGAGATATCGTGACCCCTCAAGCCTTTGGACTCCTTCTTGATTTCATGTACGAAGGGGTTTTGCGATTAGCACCTCACCCTCCTCCAGAGGACGTCCTTGCCGCAGCCAGCTTCCTACATATGAACGACGTGGTACGAGTTTGCAAGAGACGTCTGCAGGGTCGAGGACTGGCTGAGGCGGATAGTACAAGAGTAGAAGTTGGAGCAAACGACTCAACTAAACCTGGAGAGCTTGATGGCCTGAGTGGAGAAGATGCACCTGATGTAGAAACAGAAAGAGATGGAGGACTAGCACATTGTCCACAGTCGAGCCAACAGATGTCAGTTTATATCGATACAAAGAGTGAAACACAAGCAGGGATGGCTAATCTTCTCACACACAGTGTGGAGAGTTCAGAAATGGCGGATACGACGCAACCAGGAATGGACTCGCAACCAGCAATAAGTAATTCTTGTTCAGGTCCGTCCACGTATCGTTCCTCACCTAGGCTTGACAAGACAAGAGTATCGGTACGGTCTGCTAGCCTCGAGTCTGCACTCTCAAGTCCATGTAGTACGACAGAACCTGTTGTAGCCACCACAGTGGCTTTGAGCAGTGTGGACAACGCTAGTGCTGCTCAAGAACATGAACCTAGTGTTTTCATACAGGCACAAACACTTAAACCTCAATTCCAGAATAAAGGTACTGGAAATCCAGGAACTTCACAAAACACTTCACAAAACAATCAGATCCAGAATGAAAGCAGACATGAGAATGCATTGCACAATGCAAGAAGCACGCAAAATAAGTGTAAAAAAACAAAATCAAGGGAGGAAAATGAAGACCGCTTTAAAGTTAAAGTGGAGGCTATTGTGATTTCGGATGAGGAGTCTGATGATGTAGATGAGACGGTGGTAATGGACGACGACCCGAGTAGAAATGCAGATTTAGATCACGCAGATGATTATGATGATAGTAACCATGATGTTGAGGAGCTGACTGATACTCAATTCATACCTGCACACCCGCTAATTCATCTTCCACATCAAGAACCTCTTTCTTTCCCTCCCTCACCGCAAGGTCCTAATACTTCCACAGCAGAAACCACCAGCTTTTCTTCAGCACTTTTTCCAGCCAATTCCCAGCCGGAGCAGCAGGCCATGTACCTTGAGGAATTTCATGACTCACTTGGGAGTTACGTTGAGGACGTGCCAACTTGTAACACTTGCGGGAAGACTTTTTCCTGTGCTTACACCCTGAGGAGACATGCCATTGTGCATACTAGGGAGCGACCTTATGAGTGCAGCTACTGTTACCGCAGTTACACGCAGTCGGGAGACTTGTACAGGCACATCAGAAAGGCACACGATCACGGCTTACCAGTTAAACGCAGCAGAGTCGAGTCAGACCCTCCGCCATCACCACCACCTCCTCAACCTCCCCAGACGTAGCCCTCATTTATGGCTTAATCCTTTATACAGGTCCTTTAGAAGTACGAAATACTGTAGAAGGCTTTTACAAATACCACAAAGTCATGCCACATCTATATTTTTGTGGCTCATGCCTCAAAATGGCAAATGTGACTGCTGCTGTGCCATTTACAAACAGAACCAATGGTACTGAAAAAAGGTTTTTGGTGTTGATTCGTATTTGTAATGTTGCACAACCCGGTTTTAATATTCATTGCTAAAGGATATTGTTTTTATATAAAGATAGGCAGTGTAAGTCAATTTGAATTGGTGTGGTTCGAGCACGCCAGCCTGGTATATTACAACAACCATTTAATAGGTACCTAATCACCATTCATGCTGGCGTTTTACAGTCATGTTTGTCATGTTTATGTCTCTTATGGAATATTGTAGCTGTTATATCAAGAAATGAGCATTAAGATCCATTAGAGCAGATAAATGACTATATCACTACAATGATGAGTTTTGCTGTGTTTGTGTTTGTGCATTTTTGTGAGCGTGAAAGATGTTCAGACTTTTAAATACAATACCAGTCGAAAGTTTTTGAACATTAAGATTTTTTAAGTTTTTTTAAAGACGTTTCTTCTGCTCACTAAGCCTGCCTTTATTTGATCCAAAGTACAGTAATATCGTTGTGATTTAAAATAATTGTTTTCTATTTCAATACATTTAAAAATGTAATTTATTCATGTGATTTCAAAGCTGAATTTTTAGCATCATTACTTCAGTCACATGATCCTCCAGAAATCATTCTAATGTTATGATTTGCTGCTCAAAAAACATTAAGCATCATTTTTAATCTATTTAAAGGATCCTTGCTAAATAAAAGTATTCTAAAAAATACTATAGTTCTATAGTTTCATCCCAAAAATTGTTCTGTTCATCAAAGAATGCTGAAAGAATGCTCTTTTAAATATTAATAAAAATAATAAATATTTTTTGAACAGCAAATCAGCATATTAGAATGATTTTTTGAAGGATCATGTGACACTGAAGACTGGAGTAATGATGCTGAAAATTTAGCTTTGATCACAGGAATAAATTAAATTTTTAAATATATTCAAATAGAAAACAGTTATTTTAAATAGTAAAAATATTTTACAGTATTACTGCTTTTACTGCACTTTGGAACAAGTAAATGCAGGCTTGGTGAGCAAAAGAGACTTATTAAAAAATTAAAAATCTTGCTGTTCAAAAACTTTTGACTGGTAGTGTAGGTGCTATAAATTACACACCAGCTTTCAGTGCTTTTGAGATCGGTTCAATTATTTGTTGTGAAATATTTAGAGAACTACACTACTGTTCAAAAGTTTGGGGTCAGTTTTTTTAAAATTTAAATTAGTACTTTCATTCAGAAAGGACAATAAATTGATCAAAAGTCAAAGTAAAAACATTTATAAAATAACAAAAGATTATGTTGCAAATAAAAGCTTTCTATTCATCAAATAATTCTGAAAAAAATGTATCATGGTTTTCAAAAAAATATTAAAGAGCACAGCTGTTTTTAATATTGATGATAATAGTTTCTTGAGCATATCAGCATTATTTTAAAGATATTTTAACATCCTGATATTACAATATCTGAATAATCATGTGACACTGAAGACTGGAGTAATGACTCCTGAATTTAGGTTTGCCATCACAGAAATAATTACATTTTAAAATATATTCAAATAAACAGTTATTTTACATTTTGTTTTACTGTATTTTAAGAAATAAATGCAGCCTCAGTGAGCATAAGAGCCTTCTTTCAAAAATGTACAAACCCCAGATGTTTGAATGGTAATGCACGTCAGATCAAAACCTCATATACTGTTAAATAATGGCCAAATATATGTCTGAATTAAAAGTCTGCACAAGGGAGAACAATAAAACAAGACTTTTAATAGTCATATTGCATTGTGATTCTTGAGCATGTGTTTGATAAAAATGGTGGTTGTTACCACAACACATTAAGTTACTTATTCTGTCTTCCGACAAAGAATCATTTTCACATTTGTTTAACTGTAACAATGTACTTGAGAAGCAGATCTCCACAATAAAACAATGTCCATTCTCAGTCATCCACTGGTCCATGCATCTGCAGTAAGAGATTGATATAAGTTAATTAATACTTTAAGTGTATTGAGAGAAATGTTTTTAGTACAGCAGATTATAATGATGTCAAATAATAAATGCGTATCAAAAGATACTCACTGCCTCTGCTATCTGAGGCCATGTCATCGCCATCACAACTCCATCATCAGATGTGGGAGGCGTCTCCAAATTCCAGTATGTGAAATGATGGAACACTGAAGAAACTTTAACTACTCTGTCCTAAAAACAAGAAGTTTAAGAATTAGTGTGCTAAAAAGTACATTTAGAAATTCATAATGGATAGTGGAGGTACCTCTTGATCAGATGCAGGCTTCTGGACCTCTTTTAGCACTACTCCTGTGTATCCTTTTGGGCAATGCAATTCCTGACCCTTCAGCCCCCGACCTCTGAATGACACTGTCGTTTCTGCAAAACACAATCTTATCTTTATCGGGTGGAGCTCTTCAACTTGTTTCACTGTAAAGGTGTGTCCTTGTATTTGACTAACCGTGTTTGCGTTCCTTTACTGTGGGATTAAAGAACCTGAAGACTCCAGCAGGTCCGTCATGCTCGATTTCACAAGGTAACAAGTGGATCTGTGGTTTGTCAGCTTGCTTGAGGGAATCAAGCCGGATAGCTGTCACACAACTGTTTGCTGACATCTAGTAAAACAAAGAGTGTAAAGCACATGTGACAATTGCTAGAATTGTCATTTCAGTAATACATAACCAGCTATTGTGACAACATGCCCCACTATAAGGTTACAATTACTATTTTGACGACATAATAAAAGAGTTGTGAGCTTAACGTTACAGTTTATTGTCTCCTACAATAAACTGTAACGTTACTCAGAATATTTTCCAGTTTATATAACGCTAGAAGATCGCAGAAAAAGCTGTTTATATCAATGTTATCAAAACGTCAGTAAGCTTGTAAAAAGGCACGGTACAGCCGATATATACTTTCCTATAACTATAACTTGTGCAGATATCTTACCTTGCTTGTTTTCAGTACTGTTTATAAAGTGTCACGTGGGACAGCCGCGTTTACTGTGATTGGGCGCTCTGTATTTCTTCGCTGCCACGCGGATGTTTTTCGCGGTAAAATCCAAAACATTCTGCCATCTACTGTTTCGATGGTGTCGTCGGATGATGACTAGACTGATAAAAACACTGTAACTTTAATTTATTGTTATTATTAGTGTTATTTTTATAATTACAACAATTAACAGATGACAGAACTTTATAATAACGTCTGTTATATTTTTATTAGCTCGCAGCGCAGTATTTCCTATTTCCACTCGCTCTACAAGTGTAACACTGATAATATTCCTACTAGGAACTCGAAACTCTCTAGGAACGATATTACTCGCAAGCGATGGTGTCTGGTTTATGTCCATTATTCCTGTAAGGTTCAAATAAGGTTTTAATGGACCCCCCATATTAGTTTGTTTAGATAATTAATATATTTAGACTATTTTTATAACGCCTCCTGTGGAAAATGGTTGTAATTCCGTGTTTAAAAGTGCCGCAGCGTCACGCACAACTGTACAGGTAGGATAACTACAAATAGTTGCTCTCTGAATCTCTGTGGCATAATTTCCTTTATGTAAATTTAATAAGTTTAATTTAAATAAGAAATCTGTTGATACTAGGTTCTCATTGTTTGAAAATCTAAACAAATATTCCGTTTGCATTTGCAATCAAAAATATATCACACCAAATTCATTTCTTAAAAAGTGTTAGTTGGTCAGTTATTACTGTAAATAGAGTTTGAGTGTTAATGATGTTCCGTGAAACACCCCTGCTGAAAAAAACAAACAAAAACAAAAAAGCCATTCAGCTTAGGCTGGTTTTAGCTGTTTTTTTTTTCAGCAGGGATGTTTCATTGAACATCTCAGTATTAACATAAAGAGATACTTTATGTTAATAATTATAAATCATTAACAATAAAAAAAACTTTATTTAATAACTGATCAACTGGTCATAGCTGGTCAGCAGGCCAGCTGGAACAACCAGCTAAAACCAACTTAAACCAGCTTGATCAGCATAGCCAGGCTGGGAGACCAGCTACTTAAACTTTAAACCAGCTAAGACCAGCTAACCAGCTTAGGCTAGGTTAAGCTGTTTTTTTTTCCAGCAAGGATGTGGGTAAATAAGTGTAAGAATAATAGAAAGAATAAGAGTAAGAAAGTGAGTTGTTGTCATTTTGAAACTAGTTAACTTGAATGGTTTACATGTTTTGTATTTAAAAACTTGCTGGTGTATTACTATAACTGTTTTTTTTAGAAAATACCTACAGTCACAAGGTGTTCTGGACCGCAAGTACACTGCACAGAAACACTCAGATGGGACTGTGACCCTTCCAGTCATAGCATCTGTTTTGGCACAACTTGATCTAGTGGCACTAACAAAACATGTCGCACAAGACAGCTTTTGTGAAATTGTTGATATCCAGGTGAGCACAATTATTAAAGATATCACAATTATTAAAGATATGTGACCCCGGACCACAAAACCAGTCATAAGGTTAATGTATCATCTGAATAAATAAGCTTTCCAGTGATGTATGATTTGTTAGGATCGGACAATATTTGGCCGAGATACAACTATTTGAAAATCTGGAACCTGAGGGTGCAAAAAAACAAACAAACAAAAAACAAACTCAACATACTGATAAAATCGCCTTTAAAGTTGTCCAAATTAAATTCTTAGCAATGCATATTACTAATCAAAAATCAAGTTTTGATATATTTACGGTAGGAAATTTACAAAATATCTTCATGGAACATGATCTTTACTCAATATCCTAATGATTTTTGGCATGAAAGAAAAATCGATAATTTTGCTACAAATATACCCATGCTACTTTTGACTGGTTTTGTGGTCCAGGGTCACATACTGTATATGCTTTGCACCCAATTCACTGTACATATGAACATCAGTAGATCTGCTTTTATTTTAGGCTCCCTCATTATCAAAGAAGGAAAAAGTTCAGTCTTTTCATAAGAGGCTTATAGAGACTGCTCAGTCTTTGCTGATTTCTAAAGGAGAGAAATGGAATGAGGATCTAGAGAGAGACATTCCTAGCCGATGGCAGTGCCATGGAGATCTTGTCCTGTTTAGCGAAGGCTGCTTCTCTAATGCTATATGGAAAGAAATAGGTGGGTAATAATGAATCTGAGACCCTGACTAGGTCAGATTTTGTATGTAAAATAATTCAATTGTATATCCTCAATATTTAATTTATCCTAGAATAACATCTCATAGTAACTCATATCTCATAATATTTTACATTGCTTACTTGATAAACATTTTCAAGCATGTTCTTACTTTTTATGTGTTTTAGGATCTGAATTCTGGACTGCAGTTGCCCAGACACTAAGAGTGAAACGTTTAGCACAAATTAAAAAAATCTCCCAGGACGGTTATCGCACACCTATAGTGACAATGCTTTTAGGAGACAGCAGCTATGTAACACACGTTGATAACCACATTAGGTAATTTATAAGCTGCCATGTTATTTGAGGGAAAATAAAGAACTTAATATATTAAAACAAATATTAAATGAAATAATCTGACTGAAATTTCAGGTATGAGTTTGATGTCACCAAGTGCATGTTCTCTTCTGGGAATATCACAGAGAAGCTCAGAATAGCCTCCTTTGACTGCAGTGGAGAGACTGTGGTTGATTTATATGCAGGTAAAAGCAATGCAGTGTGTACTATTGGAATGAGTTGGAATGTTTTTTAATCACTCAAGATGTATGATTGAATTTTGCCCCATTGTCCAGGGATTGGTTACTTCACTCTTCCATATCTGGTACATGCTAAGGCTTCTCATGTACATGCATGTGAATGGAACCCAGATGCTGTAAAAGCTCTACAGAAAAACCTGCAGATCAACGGTGTGTCAGACCGCTGCACTGTCCATCAAGGAGACAACAGACAGGTCAGGATAACAGCTTGTACACTGAAATACAAAAGTGCTGATTGACATATATTTACATCACGTTACTTACTAAAATTTCAGAAAAAAATGGTTGTGAAAAAATAGCCATAAATCAGAGTAGAAAATTTTACATTTGTTAAGTCAAACAAAACAACTACCTTTTTTTTTTTTTTTTTTTACCAATTCAAATATCTAAATATCTTCAAATCAAAAAGCATTTACTTGAGATGCAAAATGAAGATATCAAGTCTTGTTTTCTGAGAAATTTAACAAAATTGAAGTTATGTGTTTAAGTAAGGTTCTTGTTTTTGCACATCTGGTCAGTTGAATTAATATACTTTTGGACATCCTTTTTAGCTTCCATTACGTGATCTTGCCGATCGAGTGAATTTGGGCCTGATACCAAGTTCGGAGGAGGGATGGCCAGTGGCATGTCATCTGCTAAAGAGAGACACTGGTGGAATGCTGCATATTCATCAAAATGTCACCACACCTTTGCACCATGAACCACCTGAACATTCATCTGCAATAGATGTTGAAAAAGGCTCTTCTATGGAAGAATCTTCTCCGAGGATCCAGAGAGATATGCAAGTATGGACTGCCTGGGCTTCAGACACAGCCAGACGCATCTGTACACTCTTGTCAGACATCACTGGAAGCAAATGGAGGACGAATATCAAGCACATAGAGCATGTGAAGACATACGGACCACATATCAGTCATGTAGTTCTGGACTTGGAGTGTAAACCTCTCTGATAAACACATTCAGTCATGTATAATGTTGTTTTAATTTTAATTTGAGTCTATAATTAAAGCTTTAATTGCTGAATTGTTTGCTTTGTGTGTGTGTGTGTGTGTGTGTTTGTGTCTGAGATGCAAAATTATAATAGTGGTTTGTTTTTTAAAATCTGTCTGTGGTGTTGGTTACGGTTCACTTATGAACACTGAACACATATACAGTTAAGGTCAAAAGTTAATATACACCTTGCAATAATAGGGATCATACAAAATGCATGTTGTTTTTTTAATTTAGTACTGACCTGAATAAGATATTTCACATAAAAGACGTTTACATATAGTCCACAAGTAAATATAATAGTTGAATTTATAAAAATGACCCTATTCAAGTTTACATACACTTGATTCTTAATACTCTGTGGTTACTTGAATGATCCACAGTGTTTTTGTTTTTTTTTTTTGTTATAGTTGTTTATGAGTCCCTTGTTTGTCCTGAACAGTTAAACTGCCTGATATTCTTCAGAAAAAAAAAATCCTTCAGGTCTCATAAATTCTTTGGTGTTTCAGCATTTTTGTGCTTTTTGAACCCTTTCCAACAATGACTGCATGATTTTGAGATCCATCTTTTCACACTGAGGACAAGTGAAGGACTCGTATGCAACTATTACAAAAGGTTCAAACACTCACTGATGTTTCAGAAGGAAACACATACATTAAGAGCTTTTTTAATTTGAAGATCGGGGTAAGTTTATCTTGCCTTGACTCCTGGGAAACATGTAAGCATCTTCTGTAGCTTCTGAAGGGTAGTACTAAATAAAAGGCAAAATAAATGTATACATCCTCATTGTGTTCAAAAGTTTTCACCCCTGGCTCTTAATGCATAATTTTTGTCCCAAAGAATCACTGAGCATTTGAACCTTCTGTAATAGTTGCATATGAGTCCCCCAGTTGTCCAAATCATACAAAAATAATACAGTCATTGTTGGAAGGGGTTCAAATACACAAAAATCCTGAAAAACCAAAAAAAAAAAAATTGTTGACCTGAAGATTTTCTGAAGAACAGCAGGCAGTTTAACTGTTCAGGACAAACAAGGAACTTATGAAGAACTGTCACAAAAAAAAAGAAAGAAAAGAAAAAAAATCTGTGGATCATTCAGGTATCAACACTGTGTTAAGAATCAAGCTTGAACGGGGTTATTTTTATAAATTCAACTGTTATTTTCTCTTGTGGACTATGTAAACGTCTTTTATGTGAAATATATTATTCAGGTCAGTACTAAATAAACAATAACATGCATTTTGCCGGAACGATTAATTTTTCTTCATTTTTAAAACCCAAAGCACCTTTGCATATATATAAAAGTTTCTTTGTCATTACTACAGCACTTAAAAGGTTCCAGTACGTTTCAAAACAGAAATTCTACACATTATAAACGTCTTTTTTTTTTTTTTTTTTTTTTTTTTTTTTTTTTGTTATTGGCAAAATTTTAAGATGTTTTCCAAGCTTCACATCAGTTTAAATCTTAAAATACTGGACCAAAAGCAATCTGTGATTTCTGCCCACTGACCTCCATTCCAAGCAGGAAACGCTGACGTCTGCGCGCATCGTGGACGCGCACCTGTTGCACGGTGTTCCTGCGTCTCTGACGCGCAGAGCTGCGGTGACTGAAAAGTTTCCGTTTGTTCCGGGACGACGTTTATTTGGCAGGGCTGGAAGTCAGTGAGCTCGCAGAGAGAAGGGAACGAGAGGAGTGTGGGAAAATCCTGCGCTATTGGTAAGCGAACATTTTAAGCACATTTGAAGAGATTTTGTTTGACATGTTAGGGATCTAACGTTATTTTGTAAACGACAAACTGTACTAACACTGTTTATGTTTATGTTGAATAATGCTTCCTTATGAGACACAACGAGTAGAGAGTTTCCCACTTGTTGTTATTATGCCTCGATATAGTCACTTTTATTTTAAGATCTTAAAGTCTGCTTACATTCGTGCTTTATTTTCCTGTACGCTAACTGTTATTTCCTCTGCGTTAACTATTACTTTTCTATTAAATAGACTCTTTTTATAGGTGATGTTGGATAATTTATTGAAGTGAATTTAATGTCATTGTTTGTTGTCCATGTAGAGTAGGACAAATTCTTCATATCTATATCAGAAAGTCCATTCATTGTGCTTCTCACTTTAATCCTTTGTATTTTCCTCAAACATTCAAAGAATGAGGAACACTTTTGTTATGAAGGTCCATTTGTTTTGGATAGACCAAACCAGTCGTAATTGAAGGTTATTGGATATGTATGTTCTTTTTCTTTTCTCACACATTTGCTACCAGTTGGACTCAAGGGACTTTTACAAGGCTCTTGGTTGCTATGAAGAAATAATAATCATAAATGGTTAATTTAAAAAAAAAAAAAGTTTTCAAAGGTTTGCTAAAGACCTCCACCCATGGTTGTGTGTCCATAAAGGGCGGTAACTCTTGTGATATGCTGACTGCATGTTGTTTTCCTCTTTTCCTAATGACATTCCGGTGCTTGGCCCCTTTTCCCAGGCTCTGTTGGCCTTTAGTTATTCTCAAACAACATAAATTTTATTGATTTGCTGTCCATAATTTTACCAGCGACGAATCAAAACAAGGTTCTCATGCTCTCCGGTCAGAACATTATTTTTGTCCTTTCAGTAAGAACATGATGAGAAGCCGTCACCTATATTTTTGCAAACTGTCTACGTTTGCTTGGCTTGATTTATTAAATGATTTACTAATGCTAATATACTTGATTTATGTGGTAGATGCCTGGATGTGAATAGCTCTACTTCCCTGCAGCGATATTGACATTGCGAGCCATTGGTAACCAACTAATTTGCATGTGGAGCTGCATGTCACAGGGTGTCCTTGTGTTGTCTAATTAGCTCCTGCAGGGAGGTGTTGAGGAGCCTGTGACATACTGACACTGACAGACACTACATGGAGGAACTGTGAAAGGTCACTCCCTGTATTTGTCAATTCTGCCCTGTCTCCAGGTCTCTACCCTTTTTACAAACAGCAGGACTTCCTTTATTTGTGTAACACTCTCATTATACATTAGTCTCATCTCTGAAAAGCAAATGACCTCTTTTTAGTTGAGTAAGCTTCTGTACTGTCACTGGTATGTTACTCGGTAAGCGGTTGTATGTGGTTCTACACGTTTCTGTAATTCGCATTTGTGTTAACATTGAATATAATTTGTTGACTTAATGCATCCAGAGACATTTGTTTTTTATTCCTTAGAAGCAGGGCTTGACTCTCAAGGATGGTGCAGAACATGGAGATAAACGTGTCCTTCCTGACTGAGTCTGAGCAAGAATTCATTCTAGAAGTCCTTCGGCGGGATGAGGAGCTGCGGCGCTTGGAGGACCTCCGCGTGAAGTGAGTGGCACATTACTCCAGTCTCATGTGTCGCATCATTCTTCAGAAATCATTTTAATATGCTGATTTGCTGATTTGCTGTTCAAGAAACATTTTTTATTATTATTATAAATATTTAAAATAGTTAAATACATATTTTTTTCAGGATTCTTTGATTTATAGAAAGATCCAAAGATCAGTATTTATCTGAAATAAAAGCTTTTGTAACATTATACTGTTATGCCATTCAAAAGCTTCAAGTCAGTATAATTTTTGTTTTTTGGGGGGAAAGGAATGATAGAAATGAATACTTTTAATTAGCAAGGATGCTTTAAATTGATCAAAAGTGATGATAAAGACATTTATAATGTTACAGAAGATTTCTATTTCAGATAAATGCTGTTCTTCTGAACTTTCTATTCATCAAAGAAACCTTCTACTCAGCTGTTTTTAACATAATAATAATAATGATAAATGTTTTTAAGCAGCAAATCAGAATACTAGAATGATTTCTGAAGGATCATGTGACTGTAGTAATGATGCTAAAAATTCAGCTTTGAAAGCATAAGAATAAAATACATTTTAAAATACATTCAAATAGAAAACCGTTTATTTAAATAGTAAAAATATCTCAAAATTTTACTGTTTTTGCTGTACTTTGGATCAAATAAATGTAGGCTTGGTGAGCAGAAGAGACTTCTTTAAAAAAAAAATGTACTGTTCAAAAACTTTTGACTGGTAGTGTACCTATAACAAGAACTATATTATTAGATTCTGATTGGCCATCAATGTTTTTATTGTTTATCAGCTGGAAAAACTAGTTATAAAAATGACTCTTCTGTGTCATTATCGTTATAGCTGTGGTGTGGACTTACCTATTCTTCAAAAAAATAGAACGATTAAGTTATCCTTATAGTTATCGTCCTATGTGTAAAAAAGCCTTTAGACTATTTTGTACCCTGGAAAAAATTATGGCGAATAAATAAATGCTATTTTTTGTACTCTTAGGAAGCTGAAAGCTGAGTTGCTGGATATCAGAAGAAAGGGTGCGAAACGTAGCAGTGGGAAATACAGCGAGCGCAGCTGTGGCCGCTGCCAAGAGCCTATGGGCCTTCTGACCCGCAATGGTAGCCAGTGCAGAGTATGCAAACATCAGGTTTGCAGAAATTGTCAATCTGCTCGACCCAATGGATCTTGGATGTGCACAGTATGCGCCAAAGAGATGTGAGTGTGCACCCCATGACTCCCAGCATCCCTCTCGTTGGCCTCAGTACACTTAGAACCCTTACTATTAAGAGACACATTAGACTGGAAAATGAGGCCCTTGCTTAATGGAAAAGGTTAATGTTCAACAGAAACTCAACTTTTTTTTTTTTTTCTCTCAGAGATCTGAAGATGAGCACCGGAGACTGGTTCTTTGACGAGAGGGTTAACCGCTACTCCACAGTTCCTGGACACGACTTAGTCCGAGTTTCCCTCAGGAAAAGGCCTCTGGGTGAGTACAGGAAACAGATGCCAGACAGTCTGATACTGCAGTGTGAACTTTTTGTTTTTATAAAGGGTGGAATGTAGATTTTCTTTGTGTGTACACAACGAGGAGAGGACATAGGAATAATCTTCCTGTTTGCTAAAATGGCTGGTAGTGTTTTGAGATTAATCATTATACAAACTCACTTCCCCGTTTTAAAAATGACATCTTTCTGTTGTAGGTAAAAAGCATGAGACAACTGGGGAAATGCTGTTAAACAGAGCGGAGCTGAATTCCAGCCAAACCGTACCTATGCCCAGGCCAAGACTAAAAGACATCGCACTAGCAAATAAGAGGTGTGTCATCATTAGCACTTATGTAGTCTTATGTTTCTACTGAGCAAATATTGTAATGTTCTTTATTATTTTAATATTTACTATTTCATTTAAATATTTACTGTATTAACCCCTTGTATTATTGTAATCTATATACTGTCATTTTGACTGCAAACCACCCACACATTTTAGAGATTATTCACAGTCTCCACAGCCTTTTTGCATGCATTTTTGACTTAATGGCATTTGGTTACGAGACACAAAAGCAGATACATTTCATAATGTACATAATGTCCAACCTGTTTGTTTGAGATCTTATCATTGTTGTGTTCCACAGGAAAAAAGCATGTAGGTTTATAATGATGTTAGGATGGGTAAAAGTAAATTTGCATTTTTGAGTGTACTGTTTCTCCAGCTATGCAATGCCAATCTGTTTTGTCCTGTCAATATACCCAGCATTTTTGGAATAATGTGAAAGTTTTCATTGATGGTAATATTTTAAAAACATTTTCCTTATCTTATAGACATGTGATTTTGGGTTATTTTATTAAAGATCGCTCTTTAAAGGATGTTTGTTTTATTATAAATTTTATTTAATTTTTATGTAAATTTCACATTCATAAATGCAAGTTTACAAAGTGCAAACCTCTTTTTTTAGTCCTTGAAAAAGAGATTAAAATGTATATAGATGTGATGTCAAAATCTAAAAATAGTAAAGCGGTTAAAACGATTAATATATGCTCTTTTTTTTTTCTTTTTTTTTTCCTTTTCTTGTTCCTTGTTCCTTTATTTTGAGGCATGTGAAATGTGTTTTGTTATACAGTGAGTTATGGCATTGTACATGCTATTTGTTGTTAATAAAGCATTGGGAAAAAAAAAAATATATATATATATATATATATATATAAAAAAACCTATGCAATGCCAGTATGGTTTAGATGTTTTAATGATTTATTAGGATGATATATTTATCCAGCGTTCTATACTTCATCCTGTCTAATTCTTTCAGCTCATCTCTTGAGACTTCTGAGGGATTTAATGTGCAAGAGCAACAGTGTAGTGACACAGAATCAATAGAAAAAGCAAGTCTGGGCGGCAGCAGCCGCACTGAGACCGAATCATCCCACAGTACCCCCATAATGCAAAGGTAAGATCTGAGTTTGAGATGCAGAAATGCATGACTTGGGATGTAGCAGTGTAATGCAAGCCTCTGATTTGCATCTAGAAAAGAGGAACCAACAGACAAGAGTAGTCCACAAGGCTCTGCGATGTCCACCTTAATGGTCCCCGCTAATAGTGACAGTCCATCTACCATTGAGACAGTAAGTGTTTATTTATAGCTCACCCTGTTTGGCCATATGCTTTCCCTGTCCCAGTTCTGTTCATGTGTCACCTATTATCTTGAATTTCCACTAAATTAAGGCCTCATTAATTCACCACATGAATGCCTGCTCTGACTCCTTGCGTGACGTGGATGGGCTTTTCAAGAAAAGTGTCAGAAGAGTGCACAAACTATCAGGTATTAGTATATGCTACTGCTTAAAAGTCTGTGATCAGCATGTTTTAAAAGTATGTAATACTTTTATTCAGCAAAGAAACATTAAGTTGATACGAACTGACAGTGAAGTAATTGGAAGTAAATATTATGCTGTTCTTTCTATTTTTCAAATCATTCTCAGAAAATGTATAATGGTTTTCTACAAAAATAATAAGCAGCAAAACTGTTTTCACAATTGCTAATAATAATACATCTTTTCTAAATACCAAATCAGCATATTTGAATGATTTCTGAAGGTGACACTGAGGATTGGGGTAATGATTCTGAAAATTCAGCTTTGCCATCACAGGAATAAATTACATTTTAAAATGTATTCAAATAGAAAATGGTTAGTTTAAATGTAATATTATTATTTGATTAATGCAGTCTTGGTGAGCCTAAGACACTCTTTAATAAAAACATGACAAAATCTTTTGACCCCAAACACGAGTGTAAATTTATTTTATTTATTTATTTATTAGGGGTTCAAGCACGTAGCACTGAAACCCTAGTGTAATTGTTAGAATGGCCAAGGATCAGCAATCTCCACGTAAAAGTGATCGGGTAGACCAAACCGTAAGTCGTAGAGTTCTGTAATTTGGAAGGATGGTAGTACTCACACCGTCTACAACGTCACCAAGGCTCGCCCCAATTGGCGCACTACAGCGATCAAAAGTACAAAATCGCTGAGAACTTTTTGGATGTTCTGCATTTTATGAAAAACCTGCTTTTGTGAATTGGCCCTAGGTTTTTCGCCGGACTGGAACCATACCAGTGCAGGAAGATTCTCTGGAGAGTGAATATCAATAATTATCAAAAAAAAGTTGAACTTTCGACTCTCCGTTGCGAAAGGACGCCAAAACGTTCGAAAGGGGAAGGACTGCCTTTACTAAAACAGCTATAACTTTTGATCATAATGAGATATCTTTGCCAAACTCACAACATGTATGTAAAAGCTAAATCTGAAGTCACATGAAAAAAGTTGCAGAGCTTTGGCACTTGGTGGCGCTATAACAATGGAAAAACGTAAAAATTACCACAAATACATGCACGGTGCACACTGTCCTGGTCCAAAGTGCCACAAGTTGCTATTAGGACATTTGCGTATCTCAAAAAACATGGGCGCATAGGCCGATGAACTTTGAACACCTATTAGACAAGGTTACCAGAGGTTGATTGTAATGAAACTCGTGTGTTTGACTCGCGGCCCTAAAGGTCTATGAGAAATTTGAAATTGGCCACTGGGGCACAACATCACATTTTTCAAGGCTGTAAACAAAAATTGTATATTGCGTCGTTTTTCACACATACACATGATATTTGTATCATACGATAGACCTCCTCATTCTGAACAACTTTGCCTCTAGAACCACTACTGTCAATCAAATTGTTTGTTAAATGATCGAGAAAATGTAAAAAACCTACTTTTATGAACTTTTGCCTACTTTTTGCTCAATCTGGGGAAAAAAAACACTGTAGTACAGTTCTCTGGATTCTGTAGGTCAATAATTGTTGAAATTTTCCCCTTTTGGGAAGCTATAACGGGGTCGTTTAGAACAGGGGCCTGTCCAAATATAGCCTAAATAAAACTCAAAACTTAACGAAACCCGATAAGCATATGCGACAAGTGAATCTAAATGAGCATGCAAAGTTTTAGGGAGATCAGACCACAGGTGGCGCTATAACAGTCATAAATGTTAAAAAACATTTTTCTATGGTGAATTACCAGGATTTGCCAAAAAATGTTTTTTTAATTGTTGATTTAGGTAGTTACAGGCTTGCTAAATAACATTATAATGTTTTTTTCATATGTGCTTAATCGCTGCTTATTTTATTTATTTATTTTACTCTGGGTTTTAAATATGCAGACACTGTTTTGTCATAGATATTAAACCAGCCTCCACTCTTGATTTGCGTGAAGAAGGAACAGAAAGTGCTGCGCCCTCTATGGGAGATAGAAGCCAGTCAGTTCCTGGCCTTAATGCTGTGAGTTAATTTTAAGCAAATTCTATTTTAAATACATTTGCACTGTATAATTCACATCTGCAATCTGAAGTGACCTGATTAGCTAGCTGACTTGTTTAATCAGGATGATGATGAGGAAGAGGAAGATATTGATAACTTGGTGAATATACACAGGCAGAAATTTGGTGATAGCTTGGGAAGTCTGGGAGGCTCGAGGGTAACCCATTTTATTCACAAACTAAATAAAATCAAATATTAGACACTTGAATATGCTGGACAGCTTTTTTTTATTCCACAGGCCACTCTTGGTAGTACCATGAGTGTGTACAGTGAAGCAGGAGACTATGACCGTGTGGAAGTGAGTGGAGATATTTACTTCTCTCTCAGCTATGATGAGCCCAGCCAGAGCCTGTATATTGTGGTCCAGGAGTGTAGAGGGCTGGCTTATGCTGATGCAGCAAAAAAGAAGTGCAACCCGTAAGTAGGCCTCCACAAAGCATATGCTATGTGATTTCCATGCAATTTCCTGAGAGGGTCTCAGTTCTTTAATGTCTTCCAAGAATAATAATTTTCCACCATGAATCATACCACTGGGTTTCCCCATTACAGAGAGAAAATCACTGCTAAACTAACCCCATTGGTTGATTCTTTTCCACAGATATGTCAAGGCCTACCTCCTCCCAGACAAGAGCAAGAAGAAAACCTCAATCAAACATAGCATCAACCCTAGTTTTAAGGAAACACTGAAGGTATAGTTTCAATAAAATGATTCCCAAATTTTTCATGGTTTAGAACAACATATACTATCAGAAACTGATACCAGCCAGTAATAACAGCAACACCTAAGTCTATATGCTGTGCTTTAATGGTAGGTAATTAAAATACTGCACACTAACATCAGGTTTCGAATGGGCTTGGTATTGACAGAGAAGATAAGTACACTGTTATCACCGAGTCACAGTCAGACAAATAATAGTTCATATGCCTGCCCCATTTTAATCTAGAGCAAACACCATGCAGAGTTCACACAAACAGAGTAAATAAACTGGCCAAACTCTGTTTCATAGTGACAACCTGTCTTGTGCTTGTTTGCTTTAGTATTCCATCAGCCGCACCCAGCTGATGACTCGAACACTACAACTCTCAGTTTGGCACTACGACCGTTTTGGCCGCAATGCATTTCTCGGTGAAGTGGAGGTACCAATGGATAGCCATGATATCGACTCTGCACATCAAGAGTGTATGGCTCTTAGAGGAAAGGTATATGCTTGTTTTGATCAATGTTCATACAAGGTGCTTAAAGTGCTTGAAGTAGAAGAGGTACTTAAAAAGTATTTATTGAAAGACGATGTATCTATAAAATAAGTGTTTATCTTTTCAATAAGCATATTTATTTTCATGCAAAATTCAACAATTCAAAAAACATCATACTTTTTCGCTTATATCAGTTAATGTCATAAAACGAGCTAAACCGGTAGTAGTACTGACAGTGTCATGTAAACATGGCTGAAGATGTGGATAGAGGAACCGATGAACCGAGTCAATTGAGTGAGTCATTTACGCTGGAACCGCTGTGATTAATTCAAACTTGTGACGTTAAACATTCATTTCAAGCGATTCACTAGCAAAAACCCGATCAAATTAAAAGAGCCATTCATTTTCGACATCGCTGGTAATGATTTTAAAAAGCATGTAAAGTGATGGGTGAAACAGAGCTTTTTGAATCTCAGAATCAGTTAAACCACTGTGTCGCAAATTGATTCACTGTTTCGAAGTGCTGCAATTGGATTGCGAATCATTTGATTCAGATCAGGACTTCAAATTGTGTATCACAAATCATTTGATTTAGATCGGGACTTCGGAGTGGGTTCGCAAATCTTTTGATTCAGATCGGAACTTCGAGCTGGATCACAAATCATTTGATTCAGATCAGGACTTCAAATCGTGTATCATGAATCATTTGATTTAGATCGAGACTTCGGAGTGGATTCGCAAATCATATGACTTAGATTAGAACTTTGTGTATTGCGAATCACTGATTTAGATCGAAACTTTGCAGATTGCGATTAATTTGATTTAGATCTGAACTTTGTAGCAGGTTCGTGAATCATTTCACAAATCATTTGATTCAGATCTTAACTTTGGAGTGTGGAACATGAATCTTTTGATTCAGATGGGAACTTCAGAGCACGGATTGCGAATCATTTGATTCAGATCAGGACTTCAAATCGTGTATCATGCATCATTAAATTTAGATTGAGACTTAGGAGTTGGGTTTGCGAATGACATGACTTAGATTATAAGTTTGTGTATCATGATTTAGATCGGAACTTCGCAGATTGTGAGTCATTTGATTTAGATCAGAACTTTGGAGCGGGTTCGTGAATCATTTCACAAATCTTTTGATTCAGATCGGAACTTCGGAGTGCGGATCACAAATCATTTGATTCAGATCAGGACTTCAAATCGTGTATCATGAATCATTTGATTTAGATCGAGACTTCGGAGTGGATTCGCAAATCATACGACTTAGAACTATGTGTATTAGAACTTTGTGTATTGCGAATCACTGATTTAGATCGAAACTTTGCAGATTGCGATTAATTTGATTTAGATCTGAACTTTGTAGCAGGTTCGTGAATCATTTCACAAATCATTTGATTCAGATCTAAACTTTGGAGTGTGGAACATGAATCTTTTGATTCAGATGGGAACTTCGGAGCGCGGATTGCAAATCATTTGATTCAGATCAGGACTTCAAATCGTGTATCATGAATCATTTGATTTAGATCGAGACTTCGGAGCGGGTTCGTGAATCATATGACTTAGATTAGAACTTTGCGTATTGCAAATCATTCATTTAGATCGGAACTTTGCAGATTGTGAGTCATTTAATTTAGATTGGAACTTTGCAGCGGGTTTGTGAATCATTTGGCGAATCATTTGATTCGGATCGAAACTTTGGAGCGGATTTGCTAATCTTTTGATTCAGATTGGAACTTCAGAGCATGAATCAACTGATTCAGACAGGACTTCGGAGGGGGTTTGCAGATCTTTTTTCTTTTTGTTCTTAAATTGACATCGCATAGCCTACTTTGCATGGACTTGCCATTTTGTTTTGTTAGTATATTTTTATTGATCTATTTATCTTTTTTTGAAAGACAAAGTTTGATAAGTAAGATCGCTGTCCTTGAAAAAAAAAAATGGTGCTTGCAGAGTCCTGGAATCTCATTTTACAGTATCTGTATGAACGCTGTTGTTTGCTACAGCATCACAATAAATCACTGTAACCAAGTTGTAGTTTTGTTTAGTTGTAGTTTTGTTTAGTACAACCTTTACATTAACCCCCCAGGGAGCTGTCCAGCCAGCATCTCCATTCGATCAGTACAAAGGAGAGCTGGTGATTTCACTGAAGTATGTCACAGCAAATAAAACAGAGGACTCTAATGGAAAAGGTGAGGGGAAAACAGCTAACATACCTGTAACATATTTACATAGTAAATTATGTCTCTCTTCTCTACTGAAGGAAAAAAGACCAAACCCAATGGTGCTGAGCTGCACGTGTTAATCAAAGAGGCCAAAAATCTGACCGCCATGAAAGCTGGAGGCGCATGTGATTCCTTTGTGAAAGGGTTTGTAAACATTGATTTCATTACATCTGTTTTGTTTTAAAAGCCAGTGTTGTGTTGTTTATTTCTACTAATAACTCTTTCCTTCAGTTATCTGCTGCCATCAAAGGACAAGTCGTCCTCAAAGAAGAAGACTCCGGTAGTGAAAAAGACGAAGAACCCAAACTACAACCACACATTTGTGTACAACGATCTGAGTCTGCAGCAGCTGAAGGATGTATGTCTAGAGCTCACTGTCTGGGACAGAGAGACCCTGTCTAGCAACGACTTTCTGGGAGGAATTCGCCTCAGCTTGGGAGGAGGTAAGAGCATCGTCTGCTACATATTCCTTTTCCTTTTGAGTTGAAATCAATTCAGAAGCCTTTAAAGGGACCGTTCACCCAAAAATGAAAATTATGTCATTAATTACATTAATTAAAGACCTTCGTTCATCTTTGAAACACAACTTAAGAATTATTTATTAAACCTAAGAGCTTTCTGACCCTGCATAGACAGCAACGCAAGTGACACATTCAAGGGCCAGAAAGGTAGTAAGGACATTGATAAAATAGTCCATGTGACATCAGTGGTTCAGCTGTAATGTTATGAAGCTACAAGATAACTTTTTGTGTGCGCAAAGAATACAAAAATAACTACTTTATTCAAGAATTTCTTTTCCTCTGTCAGTTTTTGACGCATGTTCAGAAGAGTACCATGACACATGCATGCGGTGCTGCTAATGCAGGAGCCATGAATGTCACAAAGACTATTTTAACAATGTCCTTACTACTTTTTTGGGTCTCGAACGTGTCAGTTGTGTTGCTGTCTATGCAGGGTCATAAAGCTCTCGGATTTCATCAAAAATATCTTGTGTTCTGAAGATGAACAAAGGTCTTACTGGTTTGGAAAGACATGAGGTTGAGTAATTAATGACAGAATTTTCATTTTTGGGTGAACTATCCCTTTATTATTTTTTTGTGGAAACCATGATACATTTTTCATGAATAGAAATATGAAAAAACAGCATTTGAAATTGAAATCTTTTGGAACTTAAAGGAATAAATGTCTGAACTGATGTGTGCACAGTGACTATCAAGGACGGCAAGGAAGAGTGGTTGGCAGACTCCACAGGGGAGGAAATCTTGCTGTGGAAGAAGATGATGCAGTACCCCGACTCTTGGGCAGAGGGCACTCTTCCACTGCGCTCATCCATGGGAAAGGGCAAGTAAGGACATTGTGCAACACCCCCCAAAGCCATTATGAGGACAAGGGGTTACACATTCCACAACATTTGTGTTGTGTTGCTGTTGCAGCTGTGCAGTAATATTTTAAAGACTTTTTAGGTTAAAGCATCTTTTATATTTTTAAACATTTAAGGCAGTTCACAAATAATGACGTGGAAATGTGCAGCATGTATGTGTTAATTTTATTTATTTCCTATAAATGTTGCAGCTAAACAGATATTTTTCAAATACAACATTATTTGATTGTTCTTAAAATTGGAGACAGTAACTATTTTAGCTTGAATAACACTTTGGTTTTAAATGTAAACTTGATATTTGGTTTAAACAATGTATTTTAATGTCATACTGCTGATTTACTTCATTGTGAGCACCTTCTTTTTAAGAGCTACATGAAAATCCCAGCTTTTAATAAATATTAAATATTTTTAAGAATCCACAATGTGTGCTGTGCACTCAGTTATAGATAGTTAAAATTATTTTTCTTCAGAATATGTTTATCTTGGGAACCCCCACCTGGCTTTTTTTCACTTGCAGATTAAAACCCGTTCCAGACTAAATCACATTTCCAGCTGTGATTCTCTGTGAATAATACCTGCAATAAGTCGTTTCAAATAATTGACACGCTCTGTCGCTGTAAAGAAAAATCCCACCTATAACATCAAATATCTTGAGTTGATCAGTCACAGAAATTCCTGTTCATCTCCAGTCTTTCTAGCTCCTCCTCTGTGAGGAGATACTCCTCTACATATGTGTAGAGCTCATCAGAGGTGGTGGGGTTAACAAAGCGCTCCCGATCCACACCATACTCATCCAGGAGCACCATGGTGAAATACGCTGTAGATATATGCAGTGCCTGTCTGTTACATACAAACAAAAAACACATGCAATCAATAATTAACCACATTTAGATTAGAAACAAACATGCATTGTGGAGACAATCGGCAGAACGTTTTCCTTCAATGTAGAGTCCCTGTTGTTGCAAAAGCGTTTTGTCCAAGATTGTCATGTGGCTTTTATTAAAATAAGGCCTGGTCTTGAATAGAAAATAGACTGGTCAGTGTGTCTCTTCTGGAACTTAAAGGGGTAGTTCACCCAAAAATGAAAATTTGTCATTGAATTGAACTGTTTCATCATTTGTCACTCACCTTCATACTGGTCCAAATCCGTAAGACTTTCGTTCATCTTCAGAACACAAATTAAGATATTTTTGATGAAATCTGATGTCCTTTCTGTTACTGAAGTTACCTTTCTGGGCCTTAAACGTGGTGGTTGCATTGTTGTCTATGCAGGGTCAAAAAGCAATTTGTGTTGCAAAGATGAGCGAAGGTCTTACGGATTTGGAACGATATGAGAGCAATTAATGACAACATTTTCATTTTTGGGTGAACTATCCCTTTAAAGTCAGCATTGAATCTAGTTTCATTCCATGTTACTTGATATTTAATGAGAAAGCTTAGAATAAGACTTGAATTTATTAATTGGGAACCTGCAGGATGTTAAAAAAGTAAATACGGTTATTTTCATGTTGACTTTGAGTGTTTGTTTGTAATATGACTTCTAAGTAAGCCTTTAAATACAACAGTTAAACACACTGTATTTAACATGTAAACACTACTGTAGGTAATTAGTATGTTACCTAAGACCCTCTATGACTTCAGGCTCTAGTCGCTGTTCTTTGATCCGGCCCACTGCGCGAGGTGGAGTTCCTAAGAGCTCGATCACTGTCACATGCCGCAGATCCAGACCACACTCCGCTTTCTGCGTCAGAACATTCAAACAGTCATATAGACACTCCTTTCTTAAGATTATGTTTGCATTAAGTCGAAGAAGTATCTATTACCTGTAGCATGATATTCTGAAGCCTGTACTTCTGGTTAGCGTTATCTGGAGTAGACACAACAAGAAGCCTTCTTTTTTCGTAAAACTGGTCAAGCAGAGCACCAGCTGACCTGACGTCTGTTTTAATGGCCATTGCTAAAAGAAAAGGCAAATGTTTTACACAACAATTTGAGAAAACATTAGAATTTATGTGTTTAAATTAAAAAATACACATAACCTCAGCCACATACTTACATACACACTGAGCGGCTTCATCAGACCAGTGGCGGTTGAGCTGACAAACGCGTGTTGCAAAACCTGACCTTTCAAAGCCAGAATCACAATGATATTCACATACAGCCCCAAAATTATTGCCATCTGATGAGCATATCAGATAGCCATGCACAGGCGGCTTTAGCTTTGGACATCGTCTCACTGAGGAAAAAAAAAAAAAAAACAGTTTAAGGCATTTATGCCAATGTATAGTAAAACAAAAGTGCAGCTGACTGGATCCAGAGATGTAAATTAAAACTGTAAAGGAATAGTTCACCCAAAAATAAAAATCCTGTCAATGACTTACCCTCATGTCGTTCCAAAGCCGTAAGACCTTCGCTTATCTTCAGAACATGAATTAAGATATTTTTGATGAAATCCTAGAGCTTTCTGACCCTGCATAGACATCAACGCAACTGACGCATTCAAAGTCCAGAAAGGTAGTAAGGACACATTGTTAAAATAGTCAATGTGACATCAGTTGCGCACAAAAAGTATTTTCGTAGTTTAATAAAAAATTAAGGTTGAACCACTGATGTCACATGGACTATTTTAACAATGTCCTCACTATGTCTTGGGCCTTGTTGAACGAGTCAATCTTGAATGAGTCAGTTGCGTTGCTGTCTATGCAGGGTCAGAAAGCTCTAGGATTTCATAAAAATATCTTAATTTGTGTGCCAAAGATGAAAGATCTTACAGGTTTGGAACAACATGAGGGTAGTAATTAATGACAGAATTTTTGGGGTGAACTAGGTATTTAAGTCATATTCTAATAATATTATTTATAATTAAAGGGATAGTTCACCCAAAAATTACAATTCTGTAATCATTTACTCATGGCTTTATTTCTTCTCTGAACCACAAAGGAAGGTATTTTGCTAAAATAAAATTGAAATATTTGGACAAAAAAGTCAAAATTATGAAAATAAAGTTGAAATTTTTATAAGAATAAATGTTTTGAGAATAAAGTCAAAATTATGAAAATTTGTAGCAATTACGAGATTAAAGTTAGAATATTTTGAGAGTATATTCTAGCCTATTGTGCATGCAAATGGTAGCACCAGGAGATATTTCAAAATCTCAGCTTTCAAAATCTGTCAGTTTTATAGTGAAATACAAATAACATGTCTGTTATGTAATGTTCTTTTCACGTCTTTAATGTGGCGTGACAGATCACTGTGTTCGCTTTAGTTTAAACAGTATGTTAATCAATCATCTTTCCGAATACAATGAGACATTAAAGTTTAAGGCCTAATGAATCCAATCGAAGATGTGAAATATTATTTCCAAGAATACTGTCCCTGCGAGTATAACACACGGTGTGATTTCTGCTAATAATCCCACATGTATTCAAATAAGTTCCGGTGGCCTGGCAACTTCTCCCGGTACTCCCAGTCTGGGCCACTGACCTGGGCCTTCGACTTTATTCTCAAAACATTCAGACTTTATTCTCAAAACATTTTGACTTTATTCTCAAAACATTTCAACTTTGTTCTCGTAATTTCAACTTTATTCTCGAAACAACATTTCAACTTTATTCTCGTCATTTTAGAATTTTTTTGTTTTTGTTTTTTTTTTTTTAACGTGGCACTAAAACAGCATTGTACTTCAACACTTTAAAGCAGAACCAAATCAAAATTTTACATTGGCTTTACCTTCAACTTGCACTGTAAATTTGCATGTAGCTGTGTTGCGAGCCTGATCAGAGACTTTATATCGAATTGTATGTATTCCTTCAGGAAAGTCGGATCCAGACTCTGGTCCACTTCGCAAGACCCTAAAAAAAGATTGACAAAAATCCAGTTTTCAGGTTGCCTCTTTGACACCAAAGAAGTTGGATGACTTTAATAAAATGTGCTGAACGTACCGTAGTGCTCTGTCAGCAGTATCTTTAGCAACAGGACGCTCCCATGAAACCATGACAGTTAGTTTTCCAGGTTCTGCTACCTTCACTCTGGACAAAGGACATTTCAGTTTGGGGGGGTCATAATCTGAAACAATGCAATTTTTATTAAATGTTACAACATCTTCTCTCTGATTTGTAAAAACTGCAATCTATCAATTAATGCATTAGACTGGATGGGTTTTCAAATGTACCTGTACACGTTGGTTCTGTGCCACTCCATGTTCCCTGTTCCTGGCACATCCGATAGCGATCTCCCTCAATCTGATAGCCTTCATAGCAGGTGTAGTCACACCTGGAGTCTACCACAAAACCACGGGTGCAACTGTACATACCGTTGTCAATCAGAGGCAGAACATGGCAACGTATCTCTGAGATTCAGACAAAATATAAACACATGGTTCAAGTAAGGACCGATGCTGTCAAGTACTCTGCAGCAGCTGCCTCTTTCTGAATCAAAGAGGTATTGTCTGTGACATAATTACTATAACACCTTTTAAGTACACTTACTTCGACAGACAGCGGATCCAGACCAGCGGCGGTTGGGCATGCACTGCACAGATGACTGCCCCAGCCGTTTATATCCACGATCACAGGAAAGCAAACAGCGAGTTCCAAGAGAGCCCCGGTGGTGCCCGCCTCGAGGAGAAGTACAGGACACTTCCCCATTGGTCAGCTTAAGTGCATGGCACCACTGTGGGTCTGATGGCAAAAATGGTAACTGTTACTAACTGTTACATTTTGCAGTCATATTGTATAATTTGTGAGCATATTTACGTTTGTAGTCCAACTGAGGGGTGTAGTAAGTCTCTTCCTCATGCACAACTTCATTGGTATCATGGTAAGAAGATGCTGAGCCTAAAAGAGCAAACAAAATGAAATCTGAAGCTTTGATTTTTTTTTTTTATTTTTAAATAGTCATCTTGGCCGAGTCAAAATATTGGCCGACACATCATAGCAGCAAATCAGCTGCATCATTAGTATCCTGCAGTCTCGGCAGGAGAGAAAAATATCCCCAACCACCCCTGTTTTTGTTTCCAAGCAGCACAACCACCATCATCATCATTCTTTCCTTTCACACACGTTTTTCCGGTTTCACATACATAAATCTCTTTTCTCATTGAGGGAACTCTTCGGTTTATAACATCAGCTTTTCCATGTACTGAGAAGATTGCTAAAGGGACACATCAAAACTTTAATACTGTACTGTATGCATCAACGTCAGATGAAATCTAGGACAGTTTTGTTTTAAACAGTGCCAGAATCACATTTGGCAGAAGGTGTTGCTCTCTGCACACAGAAAACTGAAGATCCAGCCAAGTCAGGGTTTCAAAGTCCATGTTTACTGGATTAGGATCTTTGAAAATAATTTTGAGACTGTCTCATCAGGAGGAGTTTCTATGAAAGAAATTCATTGGAGCAGCTCAGTGTTGAGTACTATTCATATACTAGAATCTCTTAATACAGTGTAAGTCAAAAGTTTTCATACACCAGAATCTGCAAAATGTTAATTATTTTACCAAATTAAGAGGGATCATATGAAATGCACATTATTTTTACATTTACCTGAGCTGAATAAGATGTTTCACATAAAAGACATTTACATATAGTCCAAGAGAAAATAACAGTTGAATTTATAAAAACGACCCTGTTCAAAAGTTTACATACACTTGAGTCTTAATACTGTTGTTACTTGAATGATCCACAGCTCTCTTTTTTTTTTTTTTTTTTTTGTTTAGTCATAGTTGTTCATGAGTAAACTGACCGCTGTTCTTCAAAACAATCCTTCAGGTCCCACAAATAGGTTTTTCAGCATTTTTGTGTATTTGAACCCTTTCCAACAATGACTGTATGATTTTAAGATCCATCTTTTCACAATGAGGACAACTGAGGGACTCATGTGCAACTATTACAGAACGTTGAAACACTCACTGATGTTTCAGAAGGAAACACGATGCATTAAGAGAAAGGGTGAAATTTTTTTTTGAATTCGAGGATCAGGGTAAATTTAACTTGATTTGTCTTCTGGGAAACACGTAAGCATCTTCTGTAGCTTCTGAAGGGCAGTACTAAAAATGTAAAATAAGAAAAATGTACACATTTTCATTCTATTCAAAAATTTTCACCCCCGGCTCTTAATGCATCGTGTTTACTTCTGAAACATCAGTGAGTGTTTTAACGTTCTGTAATAGTTGCATATGAGTCCGTCAGTTGTCCTCAGTGTGAAAAGATGGATCTCAAAATCATACTGTAATAGTTGGACAGGGTTCAAATACACAAAAATGCTGAAAAAAATTGATTAGCTGCCAGGGACTCATGAACTCATGAAAAAAAAAAAAACAGCTGTTAATCATTTAGGGAACAACACAGTATTAAGAATCTTTGAATGGGGTAATTTTTATAAATTCAACTATTATTTTCTCTTTTGGACGATATGTAGACATCTTTTATGTGAAATATCTTATTCAGGTCAGTACTAAACAAAAAAATAACATGCATTTTGTATGATTCCTCTTATTTTGGTAAAATAATTAACATTTTGCAGATTCTGCAAGGTGTATGTAAACTTTTGACTTCAATTGCATATTCTTTTTCATTTTAAGTGTTTAAGTTTTAGTAACTTTGTGTTTATAGTTGGGTTTAAACAACAAAAACTCACCATTTCAAGTTGTATAATACTGAGACATGTCTGAGCAAAAGAAAACCAGAATCTTAGCCAATGATACGGAAAGAAGTTGTTGCCAGGCCTAGAGGGATCTCATTTTAAAAAACCATCCAATATACAAACCATTTGTCCTATGTAGGGTCGGGGGATGCTGGAGCTCGTCCCAGAGTCTTGGTTTTAGGCAAGGAAACGCCATGGACAGATGGCTAGATTTTAAATACACTGATTTAAATATATAAGTAGAATTCATTCTCACAGAGACTGACTGCAGCTGTCTACAGTCTAAAGAGTTGTAACATACCAAGACAGTGACTCAACATTTGTCAATACCCACACTGCTTTACACTACCTGGAAAACATTATGTAGCTGTCCTCAACAGGGAAACTTTCCAATTTGTGTGGGGGAAAATGTTGTCCTCATTTTCAGAAACTGTTTGGTTCTCATTTTCACAAACTATTTGGAACTGTGCAGAAAGCCAAGCCACATTTTTTTTTAATTTGATAAAATTTGTAAATATGCAAGCTCCTATGAACAGCCATTTGTTTCAAATATTCAATTCACTTGCATAGCATATGCATAACAAGATATTTCGTGTTTGCTTGTTTGGCTCCCACGGCGGAAGAATTGCTCCAAAGATGACACGGGTAAAGTTTCCCCACTTAATAGTTCAAATTAGGGCTCTGACACAGATGGTGAGCTCACACTTAGTCATTACTGGGTCACTGGGTTATAATAACTGTTTAGACAGTTTGGACATTATACATCAAATAGTGAACTTGTTAACAGTATGTTTCCAGCTACATTAAATGCTTAATGGATGAAACAAACTATGTTTATGTCTATGTTTTGTAAAAACTGCTCATTGGCCAAATGTACGTGGGTTTGTTCCCCTGGAGTCTGAATCATTCAGACAAACTAGTGCGCAATTGAATGACAAAGGGGCTTTGAGAAACAGTAGGTGGAGGGAAAATGAGCACGACTAAAACATAAAATTAACAAACAACGTTTAAAAGTTACTTATTCTGTCAGTTTGTTAGCCTGTATACTACTATGTCTTTATATTCAATTCGTTCCTAAAATCTAAAATAAAATCTCCATTTCATAGTCCGTAACTTAAGTGCAAAGGTAAACAAAATCGCAGCTGAACGGTAGACAAAATAGGTTAAATTATGCACTTTACTGTTCAGTCCAGTGAAGATTACAGTTGCATAAAGAAAGAGAATGTAAAAAATTTCTTACCCTCAGTGTTTTCACCCAGAGTCTGATAAATGATGCACAGCTCAACAAAAAGAATAATAAATCTGATCATTGCATTGGATGTCAGGCGGAAATGTGACTATAAATGTTAAAAGCAGATGTTTACTAAAGATATATTCTGCTATTTCCAAAGTAGTCGTTCGGATAACTAATTCCTGACAGAGTTCAGTCCCAAGCAGTGAATCCCACGCAGCCTTCAAACGACTGGCGTCTCTACACAAATTTCTTCCACTAGTCGGTCTTGAAACTATTATGTGTAATAAGCGCTTGGACGGATGGTGGCACTGCTGTTCCATGATCGTTTTCTTGAAGCTGATTAAAGGTATGAGGTCAATAGTCCATAAATGAATCATTCTTAATGTGTTTTAACTTTTAAAGTTTTAATTTTGAAGTTTAATGAACTGAATACATTTCAAACATATTTATTACTGCAGTCTAACTGGCAGCAACCACCTAATCACTCATTTGATAAATCCAGAATGAATAAATTATTTGAATTATTTTTTTAAGTTTCTTCTGCTCACCAAGTCTGCATGTATTTGATTCAACGTACAGCATAAACAGTAAAATTATGAAATATTTTTACTATTTAAAATAACTGTTTTCTATTTGAATATATTTTAAAAAGTAATTTATTCCTGTGACCAAAGCTGCATTTTCAGCATCATTACTCCAGTCTTCGGTGTCACATGATCCTTCAAAAAATCATTTTAATATGCTGATTTGCTGTTCAAGAAACATTTATTGTTAGTATTATCAATATTTAAAACAGTTGATTACATTTTTCCAGGATTCTGTTATCTGAAATAAAAGGAGAAATTATAGAAATTAATACTTTTATTTAGCAAGGATGCTTTAAATTGTTTAAAAGTAATGATAAAGACATTTATAAAGTTACAAAAGATTTCTATTGCATATAAATGCTCTTCTTCTGAACTTTCTATCCATCAAAGAAACATGACAATTATACTTTTAGCTGTTTTATAGCTGCTTATAGCATAATCATAATAATAAATGTTTTTTGAGTAACAAATCAGAATATTAGAATGATTTCTGAAGGATTATATGATATTTTAAAATATATTTGAATAGAAAAAAATGATTTTAAATAGTAAAAATAATTCAGAATTGTACTGTTTTTACTGTACTTTGGATCACATAAATTCAGGCTTGGTAAGCGGAAGAGACTTTAAAAAACAAAAATCTTACTGTTTAAAAACTTTTGACTGGTAGTGTATATATACAATATATATTACAAATGTGCCTTACAAAGTGAGTTCAGTGCTTAATCGTCATCGGTTGTGAGAAATGTGTCACTGTTTGTAAAGGCTGATGTTTCATTTGATAGAGTACACTTTGAATATTTGTACACTAGGTGGTGTAGTCACTGGTGTAACTATGCAACCTATAAAAAAATAAGTCCAATAAGGCAGAAAAAAGTTTAAGGACTGGATGTAATTGTTGTACAAAATATTAAAGACTTCCCTGCTATGAAGTAGTGTATTACTTTGCCACATCAGAAATTTTAGTTGTGTGAAGTGTGAACACAATATTATTATGTAAACACTTACTGTTGCTGTTCCAGCATTTACATTTCACAACGTTGCAATTTCATTGCAGGAATGGTACATTCCTGTACAATGTGACAAATGTTCTAGATAGCACAACGAAAATAAAAAAGTAACTTTCTTTTGCTGGTAGGACAATAATTATCTGAACTTCAATTTCCTATCTTTAGCTTTGTTCTTCAGATTAACATTTTTGTATTTCAGATTGACAGATTAATTGCTGTTTATTGAATTGGTCCTGTTCTGTTTGACTTAAACATTGTTTAAATTTGATTTGTTTTTATTTAGTAAATGAAGGCTGAAGCAGTTGATACGTTTATAAAAAGTGCACTGGCTTTTTATATAAGGCATTACGTTACTTCTCCTTCGATGAACTAAATAGCATGTCTCTGTCGCTTTAATAGACGAATTACTCCCGATCCGCCTCTTCCATTTAAGGGCACATTTACTTTTCTCGGCCGAGAATAAGTCTTCCTGGTTTCATGATGTAGTAGTCTGCCTTCCCCTTTAAATGTATTTTGGACCAGTGCAAAAGTTGTGGTCAGAGGATCAAAATAACTAACGCGATTTTTCGAGGAAGACTCAGTTAGGAGGGAATCCTTTTAATTTCACAGCGTTTCAGCGCATCAGGTAAGCGAACTCTCTCTCTATCTCTCTCTCTCTCTCTCTCTCTCTCTCTCTCTCTCTCCATGTTCAGTCCGCCCTCCTTTGCTTTTCTTAAGGAACTGGAAATGACAAGCCTCGAGTCTGTTGTTGGTTAAAACACAGCCGTGTTGGAGCTACATAAGCGTAAAACATCAGCCTACAGATATATTAGCAGGATATAAGGTATGTGGCATATTTAATCGAGACATTTTTCAAGGAAACAATGAAACTGAAAGATGTAACATGCATAGATTGCAAGTTTGTGGTGTAAAACAGCAAATGCTTGAGCTGAGATGTACTGTATCAACATGACGTGCACAGCCGCCTTACTATGCTATAATTACAGCCTCATCCACATTTTTAACACGTCGAGCACATATATTGATATCTGGTGACATTTCAAAGAATGTGGGATCGTTTACGCGTTTTATTATGGTGTGTCATGGATATGGCGAAGAAATGCACGGCATGTCTCCATCTTAGACCGCAGAACCATTTGACTTTAATTTCGGTTATCTGCTACGTTACGTGATTTAGTTATGTGCTGGGAATTTATGGCACGTTACAATAGTACGATACACACTGGCGTTACTTAACTTTTAAATCATTAAAAGCACAATTGAATTTGTTTCTCTTGTTTTGCCACCTAATGGATACTTGATACACTATTCTTTTTTGTTTGTTTGTTTTGTTTTTAAATATTTGTATCCTTTCTTAAAATGATATTTAGTTCCCACTTCAGAGGTCTTGAGCTTCTGACCTTAGATCTGAAATAATTAAATAAAATCATACTACAGTGTCGTAATAATGGCATTGAATTAATTTTTAGTAAACTTTACAAACCTTAAATTTAAATTAGTATTGATGTATTAGTATTAAAATGTTGAGAAATTTGTGTTGATATTGACTGATTTATATATATATATATATATATATATATATATATATATATATATATATATATATATACCACATATATTTAGCTGTGTCCCACATTGTGTTCTACATTTTCTTCCAAGAAAAGTCAAAATGGCAAATAATTGTATTTTATTTTCAGAACATGCACAGACGTTGTAGTGTAGTTTCTTTCTGTGGCAGAGAATGAATGGAAAATAAAACATCTCACATAAAATTTTATTTGACCTCTTGAGGTTGATGATAAACACTTTCTGAATGTTAAGCATCTCCTTTCTCATACCTTTTTAAAATAAAATTGCTTCATTTTTGAAAAATAAATACATTTCAGGCCCTGTTTTGTTCTGTGACTGTGGAACACACAACCAGTCATAAGCGTCAGTTTTTATATTATCGGAAAGCTGAAAAATAAGCTTGCCATTGATGTATGGAAAGATACAACTATTTGAAAATCAGGAAACTGAGGGTGCAAAAAACTCAAAATATTGAGAAAATCGCCTTTAAAGTTGTCCATAATAAGTTATTAGCAATGCATATTGTTTTTGATATATTTACAGTAGAAAATGTGTAATACATCTTCATGGAACATGATCTTTACGTGATATCCTAATAATTTTTGGCATAAAGAAAAATAAATAATTTTGACCCATACAGTGCATTTTTGGCTATTGCTACAAATATACCCGTGCTGCTTATGACTTGGTTTTTTGTGCAAAGGGCATACAAGTGGCTGATATGTATGTTTGGATGTTACTAACAGTTTCAGAGGCTGCTCTGTAGTAATTCAGTCTAGTTTCACTATAAATATCTTTCTTTAGTACTGCGTTTTCAGATGTATTACCATTCATCAGTTTGTGTCATATGTGTTTTTCTTTTCTACTCGATTTTTCTAGCTGTTGAGCTGCTCTGACTCGTCTGCCTGTGTGAAAGCAGGATAACCGGCTGTGGAATGGCTTTGCTGACCTTGCACAGAACGCCATCTATTTCCACGACACCGGTGAGTTTTATTGCGCCTACTGAAAATATCCATTTCTAAAATGCCACAGAAGAAACTCTGAACGTTTTGTGTGTCAGTTGCAGTTCTCCACACATTCTTTTCACCCTACTCCCACTCCCTCCATGTGTGTCCAGTTACTCTACACCTTTTTCTGTACACAAGTTTATGTATAGTTAGTAGGAATGTCTTTTTGGTAGTGCTCCAAATGCTTTTGCTGTGAATCTGAATATGAGAATCCATTTTTAGCTGTTCCAAAAAAAGCCTCAGGATTATATGAGGAAAGCGGCAAAATGCCTGATAACTTTTATTGCTGTTCTCAAGAGGTATTGGAGAATGTCAAGTAATCGTTCTCTGTCTCTATCGGTTGTTTGGCAGGCTTCGTATTTATTATATAACACAAGATTCCTTTTTCACCCATATCCTGTATGTATCTTCTATAAAGCATTATGTTCAGACTATTTTGAGTAAAGTCTCACCAGAGCTTTAACCTAAAACCTCATTACCCCTCCTCTCCACCCCCTCTCTTCTTTTTCTTCTTGTCTCTGTCTGGACACGTCAGTCACATAACAGGTAATGTTACTGTCTCCTCTTTCATTCCATAGAAGCACTGATAACAGCCTCTTTGGTGTCCTTCTCTATGTCTTAGTCTCTCACTCTATTTGTTTCTCACTTCTCTATCATCCTCAGTATGAGCTTCCTCAGTGTCTTATCATAACTGTCACCGCAGTACAGTTGGCAATTTTGCCAAAACGCCTTGTCATTGTTTTTCTGGGTTTCAGTTTTTTAACTTTTTTTAACCCAGTCACTCATTTCCGAGTGAGTTATGAGTGAGGGGAAAAAAAGCTAAAAACCCTCTCCAGGTGCAAGTTTTTGGCAAATAGCACTTACTTAGTCAGATGATCCAGAGGAGTCAAGCAGAATACACTGGTGTGCATCACATAATCACTTCACGCACCACCCATTTTTAACATCGCCATTCTGAAATTATAACGTCTATTCAATCTATTGTAATCAACTCAATTTTATTTTCAAGGATGAGCCTATTCCAAGAAGAGGACGACTTCAGAAAAGGTGATTGCTTGTGATACAACTTTAATCATGCGTGCGTATTTTAGTGTATATAGTGTTTCCTCCAGAAATGCGTAACTGATTAATTTTTTATTTCCGCTCGCCAGAGAAAGTTTCGCCCTGGTTAAGGGGGCAGTGCTCCTGGTGGAAGAGGAAGAGAGGGAGGGACTACATGAAGAAACCATACCCTCTCTGCCAGGTCCTAGGCAAGGAGGCCGACCCTCTGACACTCAGCGCAGACATTTGCATGCAATGATTTCTTTACTGCGACCGGAGGACACCGTCAAACTGGTTAGGATTTCTCAACACGCTCGTTTTGCTACGCTGCCTTTCTATGCTCAGGGTCTCCGTGGTCTTCGAATAAAACATAGTCACTACTAAATAGATTTTAGAATCACAAATGACTAGAAAATTAAAGGATGTGAAAGCACCCCATGCATTTACATTATTTATTGTCTGTTTGAGACTGATTTATGGAAGTGTTTGTACTTAATACTACCTGTGTATATTAGACAGCATGTTATGCATATGCAAGGTCACATGTTCTGCAATGTGGTTTCTGAAGGCACTTTAGTTTGTATCATCTTCTGCTATGCAGAAATGAGTAGCTTTGCTTTTACTTTAAGAATACAGTTGCACACAATACAGTTTGCTAAGATTATGGAACAACATGCATGGTTGCTGTGCTTGAATTATAATAACGGAAAAGGTCTCTGTGTCTGATTCATTTACATTGTACCTGAATTTCTCTTTCTCCCTGTCTCAGGCTGTGCGTTTGGAGTCTGTGAGCCCAGTCAGAGTCAGATATTTGCTTATAGTCGGCACGCTTAACGAAAAACATGAGAGTCTGTTACTTGGCATGGACTTCCCAGGCACAAAAAGGTAGCATGTCTTTATAAACTAGATTATTAAGTCATCATAAGCAGCTTTTATTTCATTAAAGATAAATCCAGAAATGTTCAGTTGTATGTGTGACACAGTCAAACCAAAGTTTATTTAAACACCTTTAACATTTCTCACTTGTTACAGTTTATTTGGGATAGTTTAGAAAATGGTAGTAAAATATGACAAGATCTCAGAGTTAACTGAGTCAGGACAAATCATCTTGATAATTACAAATGAATTAGTCAAACCAAAATCAGACACCTTCAAAATGTGTGACATTATCACAGTTTATTTGCTATAGTTTAGAAAATGGTATTAAAGACCATGACAAGAACTCAAGAGTTAAATTGTGTCAGAACAAATGATAATGCCAGATAACTGTAATAAAAAGGTATGTAACAAAACATGGTCAGGTCAAAGTGTCAGATTAAGTTTTTGGTCCCAAAAATTGATCAATTTTATTGGTAGTCCACTGTATGAAGGATTTTTGGGTATAATATGTCACAGTTTACTTAATTTTGCTGTCCTCACTTAATACATAAATGAACTATAGTGTCCTGCACCCACTAGTAAAAAGATATGTGACCCTGGACCATAAAACCAGTCTTAAGTCGCTGGGGTATATTGGTAGCAATAGCCAAAAATACATTGTATAGGTCAAAATTATTGATTTTTTTGCCAAAAATCATTAGAATATGAAGTAAAGATCATGTTCCATGAAGATATTTTGTAAAATTCCTAGTGTAAATATATCAAAACTTAATTTTTGATTAGTAATATGCAATGTTAAGAACTTTAATTGGATAACTTTAAAGGTGATTTTCTCAACATTTTGATATTTGGAAAAATTGACCCTTATGACTGGTTTTGTGGTCCAGGGACACACATTATAATTTAATATCTGGCCTAAATTCTTTTGCATATTTGATAACATTAGTTCACAAACAACCGAGTCAAGGAGACTTTATTTTTAATGTTCTACTTTTTTGGTAATGGAATGTGCAGATATTTTACAAACATGGTGATCATGTTTAGTTGCAGTTTTAAAGAATAGTTCAACCAAAAATGACATTTCTGTCCTCATACCTACTCTCATGTCATTCTAAACCTGCATTACTTCATTTCTTCTGTGAAACATAAAAGAAATTATTTTGAATAATGTTGGTAGCCATTGAGTTGTGTATGGAGACTGGAGATTTATTTTACACATGAAGAATTTACTTTTTTGTCTTAATTTGGGGTGAACTCCCCATCTCTTGAAATATAAGCTTTTAGCAGATTTTTATATAAAATTGCACTGTACTTCAGTAAGCTTGTCTAGAAACATCTCTCACTCATATTCTGTGTCTTTTTTTTTCTTTCTCAGTGATGAGTGTACTATTGGGCTAGTCTTGCCAGTATGGAGTGACACACAGGTTTACCTAGATGGAGATGGGTAAGAACATGAGTCATTCTGACCAGAAATCAACTAACAAGGTGCAAACTTATGATAATAATAGCAGGGAAAGCAAAAAACAGCAAAAGTGTGTGTTTATCTTGATATCATTATCTTATCATAAAAGTCAGCTTTCGCAGGAGTTTTTAATGCAGTTTCTAGGTTGAAGGGAGTTCAAGTATGAAGGCTTTGCTTGTTTAGAAAATTAGAAAACAGTCAGCACTCAACTAAATATAACTAAACTGATAATAAATTGTGAAAAATGTAAATAACGTTTAACCTAAAATAGAACTGTGCTCGGTTTGAATGGAAAAGCTTGCACTTTATAGTTTATCTGCACAGCTCTGCAAAACTTTATACACTGTTAAAGCCTCAACCCCACAGTTCTGCTTTTCTGACATTTTGTTTTCGCTCGTTCTCTTACAGAGGTTTCAGTGTGACATCTGCAGAAGTGACACGAATCTTTAAGCCTGTGTCCATTCAGACGATGTGGTAAGCTTTTAAAGCAGGAAATGCTGAGGAAACAACAAATTTCCTCAACCTTCAACGACTTTGTGACTTTGTTCTTGCAGCCAACGCACACTCAAATCTATGTTTTCAGTTATAAAGCTATTTTTGACATTGCTTATAACTGACTTTTTTCACATCCTTCTAGTCAGTCATCATATGTACACTGTTAGACATTTGTATGAAGCCTGTGACTTGTAAATGTGTTTGTGGTTTGCTGATTGCTTGTTCACAGCACTCTTTTGATTGTCACTCTTACTTTGCACAAGGTCAGTGCTGCAGGCACTGCATGGCTGCTGTGAACGGGCTGTACGTGGGGCTGTCATACCTGGTTGTGGGCTGGAGTGGGCACAACATTACAGAGAGAATGTGGAATCTGACCAGCACTGCCTTAATGAATGGGCGGCCATGACTGGTCTAGAGTCAGTCAGGAAAGACACTGCAGGACGTTCATCCTCGAATCGGGAGTCAGTGGAGAGGGAGATCAAAGCCCAGCTACGAGACATCATGACGACTGAGGACTTGGAAAACATTACCTCAAAACAGGTAAAATGAAAGGGAGTAAGGCTAAAGCTCTGCATTTTAAATATCACCAAGCTCTCCCCTCTGCTCACTTATCGACCACTTTTCATGATCCAATCAGTTCCTGATAGATAAAATGGAAGTTCCACAAGAAATTTTTGAGTGTAGGTAATATAACAAGGCATATTGTTGAAAACACAATTTCATTATTACTTAAAGGGGTCATCGGATGCAAAGTTCACTTTTACATGTTGTTTGAACATTAATGTGTGTTGGCAGTGTATGTACAAATCTACCCTATAATGATAAAATCCATGCAGTGGTTTTTAATTAATCTGTAAAAATAATATCCCCTTTTTCAAATTGAGCCATTCTCAGATGCCTGTCATATTGACAGAGGCCGCTCCCACGATAGTTGATTGGCATGAGCGTCTTACCTCAGATCATCTGTAACAGTCCGACCTCCATTGTTTCAATGCTGGAGCAGGGATGTAAGTTAGACAAGAATATCTCTGATTGAGGTGTTGTGTTGCTGGATGTAATAATGAACATAGTGGTCGTCGTTTACTCCCGACATCTGAGCCGCTGAAGATGCAGTGGATTACGTTTGTTTGTGAAGGGAATGTGCCTCCCGATCTACATAAATGTGTCTATGTTCGCGCAAATCATTCGTGATCCAGCTTCACTTACAGCAGAAGTGAGTATAAGGGTTTTTTTTATGAATCTCTGCAATCACTTTTCCTAATAACGTGCTAGTTAGCAAAGTTTCGTGGCTAAATGTGCTAAATGCGGCTTTTCATTAAGACCCTGAAGAATCATATCAGCTTGTGGAAAATGTGCGGATATCCGATGACCCCTTTAAAACCTTTTAAATGTAAAAGGGCTGTCAGTTGATTCAATTTTAATCTTATTAATTACTTGATGTTTTGATTAATTAATCAAATTAATTGCAAATTAAATTTGACTGGAAAAACCCACAAAAGATTATTTAAAGAGATTTTTGTGTTAAATGAGAAAATATCATGTAGACATTACAAACTGTAGCTTTAGAAAGAAATATTTTGTTTGATTCAACATTGAATTTATTGCACATAAACATTGAGGCTGCAACGGCGTAACATAAACTATGGAACATGAAAGAAGATAATTTGAGAAACATCCCAGTATTTTTTTTTTTGTTCATACAATGAAAGTCATTGATAACCGAGAAACTAAAAGAAACTAGAAACTAAATCTGCCAGCAGGTGGCGGTAAATGTCTTTTTGAGTCATTTATCATTGATTTGTTCAAATGGCAGATTCATTCAGGAATTCAGGCACTTCTTATGAATGCGCCTTTGAATCATTGATTCACCTGATTCATTTGTAGCATCTGGACCAATCAGACATACAGTTATTTGTCACATTTAACAAATAATCTTTAAAACCAACAACCCAGCTATATGCTGGAGTTTTGAAGACAACCCCCCAAAGCAACGAACACCCCAAAAGGGCTTAGTTGCCACGGTGACTATCTGATAAGAGGTTTTATTGCTTCAAGGAATGCACATCTGCCCATGCTACATTTGCCATAGGAAAGACACAACGCCTATAGACTCTTTCCTATTCATTCCCAGACAAACCTTTCTTTGACCTTCCTATCACACATAGCCCAGGTCATTGTGTACAGTATTACTGCATTGTATTTTAATTTTGTCTGTTGTATTTTTATTTGTCTTTCTACTGTTTTATGCATGCGTTATGATAGATGACTAGTTGTATAAAGCACCTATGTCATGTTTGGTCTCTTTTAATTCGTATGTTGATGATCTAAAAGATGGTGTAAATTAGATGTTGATACCTATGCAACATATTAGTGTTTTAAGAAACCTAGTAGTTTTTGCATCAACACCCAGTCGAATTACATATGCAAAATACCATGCTCACGGACAAAGAGTCATAAACTTTCTCTCCAAAGGTGAAAGTTACCATTGGTTCATGGACCTCCTGGAGGCGCAGCCTCCAGAGAGCTTAAAGGCAAACGGTTGACCGCCTCCCTAGTTCTTCCTCTTCTTCTCTCTCGTCACTTTCTCCTTCGTCTGCAACATCTTCTGATTGCTGCCCGTGTGGAGGAACCCACGGGGAGCCTGAGCCGGCACAGGGCGTGCCCGGCGGGCCCGACAGGCCCAACACACAGAACTGTGGCTCTCGACCACAAAGAGCCAGACAGTTCCACTCAACCCTGGAATTCATCTTCATGACTTGCCTCAGCCAGTCAGTGGTTCTTGGAGAACCTAAGAAGATGAGCTAGAACTCTTCAGGACTTCCCTAAGCGTGCGCCAGGCCTTGCGGCCTTGTCTTTCCATTCCCCAAAGAACACAGGACTTCAGCTGGGTCCCTCTCAGCTCTTGGTTCTTCTTCACTTTTCACATGGGAAGAAACTCCCAGTCACCCACGAGTCAGGACATCTTTGGAATTCATCACTCTTCAGACCCGGAAGAACGTGATTGCAATTCCAAAACCACCACTGCTCCAAACCATCAAGACTTTCAGAGACTGCATTTGGACACTTGTTCGACGACCAAGGCAATGCAAGTATCGTACACTTAACTAAACATACAGAGGTTTAGTATAAGCTGTAGACAGCACTGATGGTTTCACAGCAGGTGGTTAACTGACTCTTTTCATAGCTTCATTTCCTTGTCTCTCTCTAACTGCTTCTCACTGACCATTCCCCCATGTATGAGTGATTTCATGTTTGTTTGTTTAGATTAGTTATGTGTTAGTCCTTCGTTAATAAACTATTGTGCACAAATTACATGAGTTTTGATTCTGATTCTGCCTTGCAAATTAATGTCCCTTTACGATTCCGATTCGAGCTACTTGCTCTAATGCAATGGTACTTTAAGAAAGTTATTTTCTGTGGCCAAGAAAATATCATTTCTTAAAGTTGATATAAAGATTATACTGAATGTTCGCTGGGCGAACAGATTAGTTGATGGAAAATTGATTCTGCTACAGTTACTACTGGCAGCTGATATAAGTAATTGTAATTAATCATAATTAATTGTAATTATTTATATACATTTCCCTTTGAGCTAAATTCGCAACATAATGGTGGAGGACGCGGGCATCGTTTAAACATTATTTGCAAGCAGATTCAATATCAAACTTTTGTGTTTGTCCCATAAATTTTATTAACGTCTTACACATGCAGCTTCTGATAACATCAGATAGACTATAGCTTGAATGTGCCCTACCACGAGCAGTAGAAACTTGTTCAATGCTATAACACATTTTTAAATCGTACGATAAGAAACTAACCTGATATTAGCGAAGAAATCCTAATTTCTGTTGTTAGTAGAGCGTAAGCCTTCTCTGACGAAGAAATCTCAGTTTAGCAGCCCGTATAAATGGTACCAGAATGAATTAATCTAAATTTGGGCGAAGAAATCCCCACTTTTAGCTTTAAATGTGGAAGTAAGTCTTCTCTGACGAAGAAATCTCAGATTAGCAGACCACATAAATGAATAAATTCATCTAAATTTGGGCGAAGAAATCCCCACTTTTAGCTTTAAATGCATAAGTCTTGTCTGACAAGGAAATTTCAGATTAGCGGCATTAAATAATCTGCATGGCGAAGAAATCCCACTTGCATTGATATTAAAACTGAGCGACGAAGAAATCTTGCTACAGTATTGTTATTGTAATGGTGATTTGAGCGATGTTCCTCATTTCTCCGAATTAAGGCCTTCTTGTAACTATCGCATATCATTGTAATCATAAAGATTATGCAAATGAATAGCGAATTAATGGTGTAATTCTAGCTTAGCTAACTAGGAATTTACCATTGTCTGTGAAGTGAATGTGCTGATCTGATTTGTGAATGAAGTTGTATGCAAAAAGTCATAACTGACTGCGTGTAAGATTCCCATGCCTGTTTCACAGCAGCACAAGTTCTGCTCAGCTTGTTCGTTGTTGTGAACATCCATCGGTCTCTTAGCAACGTCTCACCCGGAAGTTGAGAGCAGCCTCTTCCGGTTCAATCTGATAACAGCATACACATCACAGACCCTTGTGTAAACTGAGTAGAACTGAGTGTAGCCAAGGCTAACTCTTTAGCAGCCATACAGGCATTTAAGCTAAGCCCTTTACCTCAACAGTTAGCTGTTAGCATCCGACTAATGCTTAGACGTGTGAGTGTAAAGTGTAATGTTCAAGCCACTCCTCTCCTCTCTCTCCCCCTTTCTCTTGGTTTCACCTCCCGTTTGTGCTATCGCTTTCTGTTTAGACTCAGTTAGGTTGGCCCTCCTCACATACTTGGGTTTTAACTGTGTTAATTTATTCTGACTTTGGTCTACCTCGCTTGGATTTTATTATTATTTTTTTTTTAACCTTTGTTTAGCTTGAATGTACCCGTTCAGCTAAATTGATTTTAATTAAGTCACCAATTTAATTAAATCAAGTTACTTACTTTTCCTTTAGTTTCCTAAAGCCATTAGGATATTTTCATTTTTCTTCCCTTATTTTAGTTTATCTGACCATCACTATCTTCCCTCTCGGTATAGGATTATAGCAGTTCTAGCAACTGATGTCCCCTTAATGAACCGTACAGGTCATTAGTAGACTAAATCCTGTCTCTCCTTACTCCTTACCAGTCAGGCCTGCTACTTGAGGTACAAGTACCGTTCACCAAGCCATAGGCCCTGAGAAGACTAGAAACACTTCCTAGTGTTTCTGCTTATTTACCTTGAGATATTTGATGCGTCCCTGCTAGCTTAGCTAACAGCCTCCCTAGATTTATGACCCTACTGCAGCATGCCTTTGAACAAGGAACATCTGCGTAGTCATATCTCCTATCTTAAACTAAATAAGGAAAGCCCTTCCTTCTCCCTCTGTCTCTTTCTGATTTTATTTCAGTTTTGTTTATTTGGCACCTTCATAGTGACCAAACCTGTGAACCATCAGTGTTTTGAGTAATAATTGACTACAGGTAAAGCCTGGTCATTAGCTGACCCCCTGCTTACAGCCCATCAAAGTTACTCAAACCCTCTCTTTGTGCTGACCCGCACGAAATCTTAGCACCCCCACCTCACTAGCTGCCCTAACCAGCTGTTCACACCTTACACGGCCTAGAGAGCCATTCCCTATACAGATAGCTAACACCTCTGTATGTACTTGCATTTGCCGTCTGCATTTCTCTCTTGTGTTCCCACAAGTGAACCAGCATGCCTCAGACATCCAGCCCTGCCACCCACCAGGAACACCTGGAGACCCTGCAGAGCACTGTGATGGACATGCTTCAGCCGAAAGCAGCCAACAACCTGCAATGGCAGAGAAAGGAACAGCAGGACTGCGACACAAGTGGACACCTCACACCCAGCCTGGACAACCAGGAGCTGACCAGCATCATTTTCTTCTTAGTCCACACCCTCAAGGGCCTCAGACAGGAGGTAAATGAACTGAAACTGCAAGTCACAGAGTTCCAAAGGGAACCAACACCTGCTCAGCAAGAGAAGGAACAGGACAGGCGCGAGGAACCTGACAGAACGGCACAACAGAAGGAAATCACCAGTCTTCAGGAGGCTCTGACAGCTGCCAGACACAGAGAGCAGCTTGAAAAGGCCACCAGACAAGATTTGGAAAGAGAACTGTTTCACACAAAGTCGCTGTTAAGAACAGCATACGTAGAACTTAATGAGAGAGACACTAGAGTTAAGGCCTTAGAAGGCCATCTGCATGCAGCCAGAGCTGAAGTCCAAACCCTGACTCAGCAATTCGGCAACATTAAAGAGGAGCTTGACATGGTTCAGAGAGAACTGAAACAGTCTTACCGACTATGCATGGACTCAAGTAAAAGACCCCCTGCTGCACGTCACACAGCCAGCAGTGCAAACCCCCATGCCCCTGTACACAGATACAAAGGGGGGAGCCAAGACCTTCTGCTTAACACTTCACAAGTCAGTTTCCAGGAAACCTCTGCAGCCGCAGAAGGAACAGAATTCATTCAGATGAACTCTGAAGTGACACATGAAGTGACACTCAAAGAACTCAATCGAATGGCGAGAAACATCCCTGCATTCACACCAGAACTTGCAGGAGACCATGACGTCCACGCCTACATGAGAGACATTAAATTTTTCCTTCAGTCTTGGAAATGTGTGAACTACCAAAATAGACTTTATCTGCTGTGGATCACCTCTAGCCCAGAGGTGCGACGCTTCCTGGCTCGACAGCCAGGACACATCCAATCGGACTACCAGCAGCTAAGACAAGCCATCATTAAGGAATTCTCAGCCCCAGAGTCTGGACACGGACTGATCGCTGCCCTGGACACCAAACAGGGCCGGTATGAAACTCCACATGTTTACTACCACAGACTTCGACGAGCTTACTTCGGAGCTCGCAATGAACCCGGGATGGAGGAGGACACCAGCTTCAAGAGCCTCTTCCTCCAAAACCTGCATCCTATTGTGAGTCACCATTTAGGCATTCTAGCCTGCCCTCAATCAATGCCTATTCAACAACTGCGTGACCTGACACACAAGGCCTTTAACAAGCACAAGGCCTCCTCCAAAGGTGTTTGTAAGAACCCACTGATTCTGGACTGCACAACCCAGAATTCAAAGCAGGCACCAGAAGGCACCCAGCATTGCCACAATGCCAGGCCCTTCTACAGAAAGACACTAGCCAGCAGAGGACATAACCATCGCCATGGCAACAGACCCAGGTTCCAGACCAACCACTGGGAGGAGCCATGGAAAAGGGCATCCTCAGCCTGCAAGCACCACGGTATGTCCAACAGCAGTCAACCACATCCTCCTCCACACCTTTCACACAGGTGCTAAATGGAGGGTGCACAACGACAGCTGGACACACCCACTTTTGAGTTACAGGAGCTGCTGACACTAGCAAAAGAGCTCCTTGAACAAAACTCCACTGAGAAGTACCGGAAAGGACAGACTTGTCAAACATAACATAGCATCAGACTCCTCAAGAGGAGGAGCATCCTGCAAAACCAGCCGACACCCCAGGAGCAGCCAGACTACGTTGGATAGAGCAACGGGCCCACAGGCCCAACAGCCAAACCTCTACCAACACAACTCAGGCAAGCTTAAACCAGTGTTGCCACCAAAGCAAAGCAACACTGCCAACATCAGACTTTTAGTGACGTCAAGCAGAACAGAGGGCTAACAACCACCTGCTGCCCTCCTGCCATCATCACTAGGTCAGTCTGAAACTCTCTTCACACTACCATCTCCATTACGATTCCCTGCGACCCTCGGAATCACCTGCCCTCTCACAAGTGAGAGTTCAACCAGTTGTTCCAAACAACACCTAAAGCAACCCTTTGACCCAAGCCAAATTACCCCAGGACGACAGGTGACACTGCCATGACACCTGCTGCACAAGCTCAAGGACCGGCACCTTGCTACTGTCTACACCATCACAGCACACCACCTGACAGCACCCTAACCACTCCTAGTGGCACCAACAGCCAGAGAGCCACCGCTCTCTCCCAGCCATGAGTGACAGGTGCATGTCTGATTGTTCTGCACCTCGGACATCGCTCGCTGTTGTCTGTTGGACAGACAACAACGTTCGAAAGGGGGGGAATATGTAGCATCTGGACCAATCAGACATACAGTTATTTGTCACATTTAACAAATAATCTTTAAAACCAACAACCCAGCTATATGCTGGAGTTTTGAAGACAACCCCCCAAAGCAACGAACACCCCAAAAGGGCTTAGTTGCCACGGTGACTATCTGATAAGAGGTTTTATTGCTTCAAGGAATGCACATCTGCCCATGCTACATTTGCCATAGGAAAGACACAATGCCTATAGACTCTTTCCTATTCATTCCCAGACAAACCTTTCTTTGACCTTCCTATCACACATAGCCCAGGTCATTGTGTACAGTATTACTGCATTGTATTTTAATTTTGTCTGTTGTATTTTTATTTGTCTTTCTACTGTTTTATGCATGCGTTATGATAGATGACTAGTTGTATAAAGCACCTATGTCATGTTTGGTCTCTTTTAATTCGTATGTTGATGATCTAAAAGATGGTGTAAATTAGATGTTGATACCTATGCAACATATTAGTGTTTTAAGAAACCTAGTAGTTTTTGCATCAACACCCAGTCGAATTACATATGCAAAATACCATGCTCACGGACAAAGAGTCATAAACTTTCTCTCCAAAGGTGAAAGTTACCATTGGTTCATGGACCTCCTGGAGGCGCAGCCTCCAGAGAGCTTAAAGGCAAACGGTTGACCGCCTCCCTAGTTCTTCCCTCTCTTCACTTTCTCACTCGTCTGCAACATCTTCCGATTGCTGCCCGTGTGGAGGAACCCACGGGGAGCCTGAGCCGGCACAGGGCGTGCCCGGCGGGCCCGACAGGCCCAACACACAGAACTGTGGCTCTCGACCACAAAGAGCCAGACAGTTCCACTCAACCCTGGAATTCATCTTCATGACTTGCCTCAGCCAGTCGGTGGTTCTTGGAGAACCTAAGAAGATGAGCTAGAACTCTTCAGGACTTCCCTAAGCGTGCGCCAGGCCTTGCGGCCTTGTCTTTCCATTCCCCAAAGATCACAGGACTTCAGCTGGGTCCCTCTCAGCTCTTGGTTCTTCTTCACTTTTCACATGGGATGAAACTCCCAGTCACCATCGAGTCAGAACATCTTTGGAGTTCATCACTCTTCGGACCCAGAAGAACGTGATCACGATTCCAAAACCACCACTGCTCCAACCATCAAGACCTTCACCAGAGACTGCATTTGGACACTTGTTCAACGACCAAGGCAATGCAAGTATCGTACATTTAACTAAACAATACAGAGGTTTAGTATAAGCTGTAGACAGCACTGATGGTTTCACAGCAGGTGGTTAACTGACTCTTTTCATAGCTTCATTTCCTTGTCTCTCTCTAACTGCTTCTCACTGACCATTCCCCCATGTATGAGTGATTTCATGTTTGTTTGTTTAGATTAGTTATGTGTTAGTCCTTCGTTAATAAACTATTGTGCACAAATTACATGAGTTTTGATTCTGATTCTGCCTTGCAAATTAATGTCCCTTTACGATTCCGATTCGAGCTACTTGCTCTAATGCAATGGTACTTTAAGAAAGTTATTTTCTGTGGCCAAGAAAATATCATTTCTTAGAGTTGATATAAAGATTATACTGAATGTTCGCTGAGCGAACAGATTAGTTGATGGAAAATTGATTCTGCTACAGTTACTACTGGCAGCTGATATAAGTAATTGTAATTAATCATAATTAATTGTAATTATTTATATACATTTCCCTTTGAGCTAAATTCGCAACAATTCAAAACGTGAATTCATTTAGAAACTAAACACCGCTGTGTTTTTTGGTCTGAGACGTGCAACAATTCAGCTGTGGTTTTAAAGGTAATATGTTTTCTGCAAAATTGAGCAAAAACACATATTGTGTTTAACTTATTTACTGCACTGTTGTATAAAATCACATTTAAGCTTGTGATAGATCAGGACAAAATCAGCACTTGTGTCATATAGCATTGCTCTTGCTGCCTGTGTGATATGTAATATATATAAATTTGACTATGAAACAAGACACATACAGTGGCATTTTTGCCCCAATATCTTGAATTTTAGGGCATACCTGCATTTATGGAGTTGTTGTCCTTTAACTGTATTTTATTTTTTTTTTAACAATATAGTGTGATTGGGTAATCTTTTTGCGTATGTATGCAACAGTTGTGGTTTTGCTGTCCATCCTTCCATAACAGCCACTTTACAAAGTCAGTATTGCATTGCACCAGGCTGTAAAACATTTCACAATGAAATGTGGCACACAGTCAGCTGTAATAAATGAAGAGAGGCCTTGGTAAAATAGTGACGTTATAAACAATCTGAATTGCATTTTTTGCAGCTTATTTTCAGAAAGTGATCTGTGTGAAGGTTATTTAAAGCACACTACTGTTCATGGGATTGGTATTATGTTTTAATTATTTTTTTTATCGTAAAATATAATGAAAAAAACATTAAAAGGTAATTTTATTCCTGGCTGAATTTTTAGCAGCCATTACTCTAGTCGTCAGTGTCACATTATAATTCAGAAATTATTTTAATATGCTAATTTGGAAGCATTTTTCAGTATTCTAGGAAATTCCAAAGAACAACATTTGTTTGAAATGGAAATTTTTTGCAAAAATCTAAATGTCTTTGCTGTCACTCTAATAAAATAATAACATTTATATAATAAACCATGTTCCTGCTGAGTGAAAGTTTTAATTTCTTTCAAACAAACAATAAAAAAAGTGATTGATCTTTGAACGGTAGTACAAGCCTGAAGACACTCCTTTTAAAGATTCTCTGTCTCTAGAACTTCTTCAAGGTTAATGTGCCTGGGCTTGTTGTCTTATCCAGGGAATCTTTGTGGTATGAACATCACCAGCATTCAGGCAATCATTTAGTGAAAAGCTTGATTTGATGTTTGTAAGCATTATATGTCATGTGACTTGCATTCAATGTGATTTGTATCTCAACCCCATGATTTTGGAGTTTCTAGCACCAAACATTTGAGCTAAAGTCAATCCTTTTGTGTGTTTGTAGGTGCGAACATCCCTGGAGTCCAGAATAGGCATAGACATGAAGGACTACAAGGAGTATATTGACAATGAGATGATGGTCACAATGGCACAGATGGACAAACCTTCCAAAATCTTGGACTACCTGTTCTTGGTGAGTGTTGACATTTGTTTTTTTTTTTTTGTCTTGTCTGCTATATTGTTGAAAAATAGTTATTTATTTGTCCTTTTTTCCCCCAAAGGGTTCTGAATGGAATGCTGCCAACTTTGAAGAACTACAAAAGAACAAGTATACAGATTAAATTGGATTATGATTAAAATGAAGATAATTTAATAATTTAATATTTTAATTAATGATAAAAATTTTGATTTTTGTTTTTGGTAGTGTGGGCTACATCCTGAATGTTACAATGGAGATTGACAACTTTTTCCCAGAATCCTTCACCTACATGAATATTAGAGTGTACGATGTGGAGGCGACCGACCTACTCTCACACTGGAACAACACGTACATGTTTATCAGTGAAGCAAGGTGCTCAACACACACAAACACACACTCATCTTCCTCATTTTGGTTTATGGATGACATGCATTTATTTTTTGTTTGCAGCCTGCCTACCCTGACTGTTAAAGACTGTAAAATTCTGTCATTAATTTCTCACCCTCATGTCGTTCCAAACCCGTTCTTACGGGGTTGTTCATCTTCAGAACACAAATTAACGTATTTTTGATGAAATCCAAGACCCTGACCCTGAATAGATGGCAAAACAACTATTTTATCAATGTCTTTACTGCCTTTCTGGCCCTTGAATGTGTCAGTTGCATAGCTGTTTATGCAGGGTCAGAAAGCTCTTGGATTTCATGAAAAATATCTTAATTTGTGTTCCAAAGATGAACGAAGGTTTTATGGGTTTGGAATGACATGAGGATGAGTAATTAATGACAGAATTTCTGTTTTTGGGTGAACTATCCCATTAAAATGAAAAATACTAGAGTATATCTTTGTCCTCTGTCTCATTCTAATATATTATGTGTTGTTTCGTGTTAATGATGATATAGGAAGAGTGGACAGGCCATACTGGTGCATTGTAAGATGGGCGTCTCTCGCTCTGCCTCCACAGTAATTGCTTACCTGATGAAGCAGCAGGGCTGGACGTTAGACCATGCCCTCAACCATGTGAGAGAAAGACGGCCTATAGTGCAGCCCAATGAAGGTTTCCTCAAACAACTGCATACGTACAGCGGCATCCTCAGTGCCAGGTGACTGCACTCTCATAATGGTGCCGTACTGAAATCGGTCATCATACTCGCACAAACAAGCATTCGCACAGAAATACTGACATTTTTCCCACTTGTGTAGAATCTCAATAGATGTTCAGGTACAGGCAAGTCAAGTCAAGCCTGGTTTATTGTTGTTCAACCGTGTGTGTACATGAGGGAACTGAATAGTGCAGATACACAAACTCGCTCTCATCTCAAACAGTCACAGCTATGTAAGTTAGGGATCTTAAAAGAACTTTATGCTCAGCAAGGCTGCATTTATTTAATCAAAAATACAGTAAAACTGTAATGTTGAGAAATATGATTACAATTTAAAATAACTGTTTTAATATAGTTAAATGTAATTTATTCCTGTGATGGCAAAGATAGACACAAATTCGAATATGCAGAGGTTTCTTTAGCATATTTTGTGCATTTGCCAAAATGTATTGAAGTAATGTCAGCTGCAGTCTTTTTCTTGACTCATTGTTTATTTAGGCTGTCAAAAGTTAAAACATCTTTACACAACATTGGATCAATGCTATATAACCTGTTTTAAATCTGTGATAAATTGAACCCATTCATTGTATTAGGTTATGTGAGAATACCTGAGGATACAGTGATTGAATCAGTATTGAATTTCATTTCATACATTGCAGTAAACAGCGCCACAGTGCCCTCTGGAGGAGGAAGTCCAAGCCAGAAGTCCGTCAGCCATCTGTCCACAACGAATCAGCTACAGGGAGTGAACAAGAACAGAAAGAAGGAGAAGAGGAAGACTCGGAGAGCCCAGGAGAGGGAAGCAGTAATGAGGATGAGGAAACCGATGTAAGGCAATGTCATTTAACATTCAGTTTTGATGCTTATCTTTAGTTTCCAAATTAGTAAGTACCAGAAAGTGTGTTTATTTCTATGCCCCTGTCATTCTCAGGTTTTTGATGAGCAGTTGGATGAGAGCTTTCCCGACACATCTGGGGCAGATACAGCCACATCCAACCCACTTATTACTGTACAAGAAAGTGATAAGGTTAGAGCACTTAGGGGCCGACAAGTTAAATTCATTACACTTGACTCTTTTAAATGCCTTCCAGATGTTTGTGGTTTTCTTTACTATCACACCACCCTGCATCATATATGCTGAATGAAATCCAGTACTCATTTCACTACGTCTAGGGTGCTGGTTCCAAAAATACACTTTCTCACAGTATTTCGTGACTTTTTTGCTTTTGACAGCCATTTATAAGGCCATTTGTAAGTCTGGGTTTAAAGAGATGGTGCATCTAAAAATGAAAATAAATAAATTAATTAATTATTCCCCTTCATGTTGTTCCAAACTGTAAGACCATTCATCTTTAGAACACAAGTTAAGATATTTCTGATCAATTTTGAGAGCTTTCTGAAACTGCATAGACAGCAACGCAACTACCACATTTAAGGCCCAGAAAGGTAGTAAGGACATCATTAAAACAGACCATGTGACATCAGTGGCTCAACTGTAATATTATGAAGCTACAAAGCCATTATTTTTGTTTTTTTTGCACACAGAAAATATTCTTGTAGCTTCATAACATTATGGTTGAACCATTGATTTCACATGGAGTTTTTACTACCTTTCTGGGCCATAAACGTTTCAGTTGCATTGCTGTCTATGCAGGGTCTGAAAGCTCTCGGATTCAATCAAAAATATCTTAAATTTGTGTTCCAAAGATGAACTAATCTCTTGCAGTTTTAGAACGGCATGAATTTAATTTTTTTTTTTTTACTTTTTTCATTTTTGGGTGAACTATCCCTTTAACTGCCACAAGGACCAGAACATGCCACTTTACAACTATTTGTTCAGTTCTCATCCCATTTTCACATGTATGAATGATTTTGAAGGCATTATTTAATGCCTAATCTTTATTTCATAATTAGAATTATGGCCAGTGGCAGAAGAAAATGCAAACATAACCCAGATGTTTTCTGTAAAAAAAATAAATAAAAATAAATAAATAAATATACACTACCGTTCAAAAGTTTGGGGTCAGTAAGACTTGTAATAGTCTTTAAAGAAGTCTCTTATGCTCATCAAGGCTGCATTTATTTGATTAAAAATATAGAAAAAAACAGTAATATTGCAGAATGTTTTTACAATATAAAATAATGTTTTTTATTTTAACATACTTTAAAATAGAATTTATTCCTGTGATGAAAAGCTGAATTTTTATCAGCTGTTACTCCAGTCTTAAGTGTCACATGATCCTTCAGAAATCATTCTAATATG